>CM021109.1:102578617-102765089 GCA_007115665.2 Sequoiadendron giganteum
CACATAAAAAAAATCACCCATCACATTGTCTCAGGCAACATTTTAATATTTCCCCCACCAAGAATTCTTTAATTTTTACATTGTTTGCAAAGGCTTTAAATATTACCTAGGCCCACGATCCACATGGAGGTCTTTCGCACACCCTGCAACATTTTTTTTGCTGTCATTTTCTTTATGCGAGGTTCAAAAAATATTTTTTTTTTATCAGGCATTTCATTTTAACCTTTACTACCTTAATGTTTTGCATTTTCAAATTTTCCCGAGCCCACTCTGCTTGCACACCCCACAAGTTTTCTCCCTGACATCATCCTCTTTATGCGAGGTTGGCAAGATCATTCCATTATGTGTGTATGAGATCTCATTTATTTTGGAATTTTTTTTTCCAAAACAATTTAAAATTCCATGTCCACCAGGCTTCCTCCAACACTGCTATCTCCCTGTCAATATGCTAACACCATACAATGAAAAGTTCGAGCCTCTTCAAACAACACTACTTCATATTTTTGATTTCTCCCTTACTACGTAGAAACTTCTCATCGAATTCCTCCAATTGCATTTGCTTGAAATTTATGAAATATTCTCAATGAATTCATTTTGTATAATTGCTGCAAGTATGGTGTTCCATGAATCCACATTCATATGGAGGATTTTGAACAAATTCATCTGCTCTCTTCTATGAATTCTTGTGAAGTTGTGAGTGTCAGAGTGTCGCTTTTCACCAATTAGAAGCAAGAATTAAACTTGTTTGGATTAAAAAAAATTGAAAGTGCACTTTATGTTTGCCCAATATTTAAAATATTCAAAACTATTTAAAATATCAATATTTGAACTCTAGAAAAATTTGTGACTTCGAATTTCGATTGTGGCCTATTTGGAGAAAATTCAATACAGGAAAACCAAGACACTTGGAGCTAAGAATTTTTGTGTGCACCCATAATCAATTATTTAGAGAAAACCCATTTCCTTCAATTTTTTCTAGCCCTTAAAATTTAGGTACCTCCTTTGTAAATTGGCCCCAGGATGTGTTTACCACAATTGAAATACATTAAAATAATGTATCAAATGACCTTTGATCTTGATGAAAATGGAGATGTAGAGATTTTAGACCAAAATAAGAAATAAATTGTCATTAGAATTCAAAAATTTGAAAATTTTTGAAACACCATTTATGGCCCTATCACGATCATAAAGCAATTAAATAACCCATCAGAACTTATCCCTAGACCTTGAAACTAAGCAACCATGTAGAAATTTGACCCAAGAATGTGGTACAACAAATAGTTTGGAAAAAAAGATCCCGGGGTGAAATATATTAATCAAAAAAGTTTTTCACTTCACATTTTTGCAACAATAGCCTGTCCAGAACCAATTAAAACTCACTAAACTGTCATTTTGGAAAAAAATACCAAATCAACTCTTGGTGAGCTGCCATTGGACACAATATATAATTTTGGTATAGGGAACATGTGTTCAAGAGGATTTAGCTTGTATCATCGTTTTGCATGAGATATTGGAGTTCAAAGTTGACCTCTCTGAAAGTTTTCTAAAAATGCAAATGCAAAACTAAACAAATCATATTTGGTTTTGTTTTTTTTAAATAGCAAAATCAACTCATGAAGCTATGAAACCTGACATACGAGCTCATCTTGGTATGGAGAATTAAGAAAAAAAACCATTTTGACTTGACAGTCAACCATTTGTGAAATACAAACTCAAACAAGAGGCTACTTTGCAAAACTAAAAGTTTGCAAGTAGCAAAAAAGTGCCACAACCCTCCAGCTTCACTTTTCAAAACCATTTCAAAATTCATTGTGGGAAGCTGAAAATTTACACACACGTTCACATATTTTATATCAGTGGGTCCACCAAGGGGTTTGGATTGAAAATCAACAAGCTTCAAATTTTGACCCTCCAAAGTGGGTCACTTAGGCAGATTTGTCAAGTGCACTTCTGAGAGTGCAGAGGTAGTTTTTTTGAAATGGGCACTTCAAATTTGAAAAATGTAAGAGCTCCATCATGTAGAACACTGATTCACCCCCCCTCTTAGTTTTCCTTGATTCCAATAATATATCCTTGAAAAATGCAATTAATAAGGCTTAGGTTTGAATTAAAGGGGACAATTAACCTCAATTAACCATAATTGATTAGTGAAACCCTATATTAGTGTGAAAGTGTAAGAAAACACTTTAGAACTCCAGGTAAACTAGGCACAATTAAGTATATTTTATCATTAAAATGGGCCCTAGACTCAATGTGAATGTGTAAAACACATTACAACACTAAATCAAGGCAATATTAGGTTCATTTGTTGTTAATTATTTTCAAATGTAGGAAAATGGGATACTTTTTTTGTTAATACAATTTTTCCCCCACTTTGGTGAGAGTTTTTCCCATGAAAAACTCACACTAAAGTAGATATTCAAGACTCTTAAGTATGCAACAATAATAAAGATACATAGTCATACCCTATCAAAGGCCAAGAAAAACAAAGGATCAAGGGAAACTGTTCCAACACAATATGGAATGGGGATGTTTATCTGAGAAAAAGGATCAAGCTTCAATAGTCTATCCAAAACTATGTGGACCAAGTCTAGGTTGTTTTTTCATAACATGCATTCTCACTCTAGGGTAGTGGAACCTCAGTTCATCCACTAGGTGAGTTGTCCCAACGAGGTGGCAAATGAGAGGGTCATATTTTCCTCCCATACCATATCGAAGTTATCCAACTGACATCTTTGAAAAGGCACCACAATGCTATATTTTTGAAAGTTTTGAATGTTATGTCTAAGTTTTTGTTGAAGGGAATTTTTTTTTATTTTTTTATGTAAGTGTAGTGTAGAAAAGTGTATCCCTTTACATTTTCACACTTGTTTGGGCCCTCATTGTGGATTTTGGCTTAATGTTGCCTTGATTTAGTGTTGTAATGTAGATGAAACATTCACATTAGGTCTTGGGCCCTTGTGAACTAATGTATTTTAATGGTACCTTTCTAAAGTGTTGTAACACACTTTCACACTTTTCTAGCCTTCTCATTAATAATTGGGTTTTTTTATGCTTTAATTGGCCCTTTTTTGCATCCACAAGCCTCATTTTTTACATCTTTTTGAGGATAATCCTGACACCAATTAGTAGCCAATCATAATTCAAATGTTTCAATCTTGTGTGGCCCAGATTTAGGGATCTAGGACTCATTCAACAACTTGGGTGAATGGGCCCCACCTAGATTTTTGGGTCCTAAACTAGTTTTCACACATTTCTAAGCACTTTTGGTTTTTGGTCCCATACATTATGTTTGATGGGAATCGTTTTCCAGCTTGGGTGAATGAGTTTTGTGTGGCCTAAAATCAAATTTAATTCAAATTTCTCACAAGATTTTATTCTCCTAGATCTAATATCTTCTTGTAGTATTGTAATTTTGGGAATTCTTAAATAATTGAGTATAAATATAAGGTTCTTTCACTCATATTTTCACCTAGAAATCTAACAAGAAATCAAGTCAACTAGCATTCAAGAGCACTTAAGGGAAGATTATCAAGCATTTTAGAGAAACATTCAAGTATCAATCATCATGTCAAAGGTTATATTCATCATGTTTGTTATTATGCTAACAATTGTGATGTAGAGTTTATGATTCAAGCAAGTGTTTCAAGCACAATCAAAATCATTCAAGAAAGAGTCAAGAACTACATCCATTGTATCCATTTTAAGCATATTTTCAACACCTCATTTCTAGGGTTTGGTGAGTTGAAACATTTATATTTGTTCATTCATCATTCTTCATTCATATTTTCTTTCATTTCAATTTTTAATTACCAACAAGGGGTTTGACCAAGGAAAACCCTTATCCATGAACCCCCCAACATTTTTCCCTCTCCTCTGTGTGTGATTTGTAGGGCTAGGTTGTATATTTCCTAAGGAGCAATATTGGAGAAAAGTGTCAAGTGATCAAATTTGTCATTAAGACTTGGAGAACATTGGAGAAGGCCTAAAGGTTGCAAATCAGAGATTCAGATTTGCAAACCAATAAAGAATAATAGAGTAGAAAAGGAAGATCAAAATCAACTTTGAAAGTTTTAGAAAATCCCAACTAGACTGATTCAGCACTTCTAGCGAATGAGTCCCAGTTCTAGAACATTTTTAGGATTTTGTAGATTTGGACACCCTTTTTGCAGATTTGTGTTCCTGCATAGTTTCCCAAAAATAGGACTAATTCATCCAGCTTGGCGAATGAGTTCTAGTTATCCTTGATTGTATATTTTTCAGTGATTCACACCTCCCTTTAGCTATTTCCAATTTTCTAGGTGCATGCCTTCTGTTTTACAATTTTCTATTGCATTTCATTCATCTTTCTATGTCATTTATAGTTAGTTTTCATTCAAGTAGGGTTTTGCATTCCATCTTACATTTCATTGTCTTTTCCAAGTCTAAACTTGGTGGTGAATCTCTCATTAGAGCATATTTAGCCCCTAGGATAGCCCTCTTGCAATATCTCTTCTCTTTTCAGATCTCAAGGGTTTGTTCTTGAGTAAAAGTTAGTGAAAGTTGCCCCTTTTGGTCCTAAACCCTAAAGGTGAAAAGGGCTCCAATTTTCCAATTTTTATTTTGGTGAACCTGCATATAGAGCATTATAATTTTGATTTGGAGTGCATTTACATCCTAGATTTGGCTTGCATTAACATTGCACTAGGATTTGCATTGGTTAATTTTCATTCTAGGATTTCAAATTTTAAATTTCTGAAAGTTCATTTAGCTTGGATTTTTGCATCCAATTTCATTGAAATCATTCAAATTCTACATTTGCATCTTAGACATAGATCAAAAAACATAAAAATCATAAAATCCAATTAAAAAAGTTTTGAAAGTTTTCAAAAAATCATCACTGGGACTCACTCACCACCTTGGGTGAATCAGTCCCTCTACACATACTGTACTACATTTTCTAGCATTTACACTTTAGTTTCTGATTTTTTGTTTGTTGTTATTGTCTTTTTGTTTCAGTTTTCAAAATCTGATTTATAAGAATTTCATTTTTCTTAGCTTACATTGCATTTGAATTCACCTTGCATTTAGTAGCCTTTGCATGAGTATTTGGTGTCCTATTGCTAATGCTATAGTGAGATGAAATTCAAGTCCCATGTCATCCTGCGATAGCACAATCATTGTGGATCTTGGGTTATCTATCTCTTTCACTCTTGGTACTGACACTAGTACACTAGATATACACAATACCTTTAACAACTCTTTTCCCTCAAGTATTATGCACGTTGAAACAAGGAATAATAGTATCCCATAAGAAAACATAATCCACATTCATGAGGACTAAGCACACTTACAACATCAAGTGCAAAATGACAACATTTCAAATACTACCATCCCCACCATAGATAACATTTACTGCATGCTTGAAAGTGAAGATGGCCTTGACCTTGTGAAAAATATAGTTCAAATCTATAGAAAAAATCTCACCTCAAACACTATTTGTCCTTTACCAACAAGCAACGTCACAAGTCAAGGAGGAGCTCAAATTATTCCTCCCACAATAATAGCCTCAACAACTACCTATGCCAACCCTCAAGTCATAACAACAATTCAACAAGTTAGTAATGTGATTCCTTCCTTGGGTATTCCTACTAGTATCCCTAGTTCCTATGTGGCATCACAAGTTATATCTCCTACCACTTTACCACCTATAAGAATTCCATTCACTTGTCCTACAAACACATACACTCCTTCACAACTTTCACTTCCACCTCATAACACAAACAATGACCCTCTGATAGCCTAACTCTTCCAAACCGTTTCATCCCTCTAAAATAAAATTTCCACCATAAACCAAAATCAAAGTGTCCCACCTACATATTATATCAAAAGCAATCCATTGTCCTTGGGGATAGTGTGAACACAAATGCCACAAGGTGTATAGGTGCCTATATTTGATAAATATGGAGGGAAGGGAGATCCTTCTAACCATGTTAATGCCTATACTGCCTTATGTAGTGACTTTGTCCTTGACAATAAATTGTTGGCAAATTTTTTTCCTAAGTCCTTGAAAGATACTACCTTGGAGTGGTTCTCTTCTTTACTAAAAAACTCAATTCATTCATTCAATGAACTTCTTGAGGCATTTGTAAACCATTTCCAAGTTCAAATGACTCCTAAGATGACCTTGGAAGATTTGATGAGATGTAAGAAAAAAAAGGAAGAAAAGATAATCGATTTTATCTGATGCTATCAATCACTTTATTCCCAAATTGATGTCAAGGTCCCCAACCAGCACCTTCAAAAGATATTCATATAAATTTTTCAAAGTAAGATTCAACACAAGCTCACAATGATGAAATTTCCATCCTTCATGCACTTGTATCAAAATTTGGTTAGTAGTTGAGATACAAAGTCCACTTCTAGCTAAATTGAGAAATTTGTACCCATAAACCAAAACAATTCCCAAACTTTTAGGAGAAAAAATAAAGGGTTCACTCAATTAAATTATTTTCAACAAACAACTCACAATTCCAACAACCAAGTAGTTTTTTCTAGAGACATGACACCCTTTAGCTATGGGGACCCAAAAATATAATTCACTCCCTTACCTAATATCGTTCATAACACAATATACCAACTTAAGAATAATATATGATTACCTCGTCTCCCATCAAAACAATTGATCCTAATAAGCCTTTATCTTCTAGCTTTAGATCAAATTCTTATTTCCACTATCATTGACAAAATGGACATGACACGAAAAATTGCAAGAATCTTAAAAATCTTGTGCAAGGCCTCATTGATTCTGGTCGTCTTTCCGTTGGAGGTGTTCGTGATCAAGGAAATAAGTCTGTTGCCCCTCCCAACCAAACTTTGTAAATTTTTACCAACCCCATGCCAAAACATAATATTTTATTTGTCAAAGCTAGAAAAACTACAAAGAATGATGTGATGAATGTTGATACAGATGATGAAAACAAAGATTATGTTCAAAACAATACTATCAATAATAATCCTATAGATGAAATGTTAGGGGTGATAGATTTCATCCCTCATAAGGTCCTTTTGGTGTAATTAAATGTTTTGTACCTTATCCTAGGTCATAATTACACCTTAGTTAAGTTTACTTAGGGGCCACATAGGAGTTGTTGGAGAATTTCCACCTTTGGTGGACTTATCTTCTTATTACTTTATCACCTCCACCTTTCATGGACATATCATGTGATTAGGTTTCCACCTTTTGTGGGAGATCCACTATTTGTGGTGGTTATCACATTATCACCTTTCCACTTTAGGTGGAGTGATAGCTTTTCATTGTTGTCTCATGTCATAAGATTACGACACTTGTCATAATCTTATGCACTCCTATATTTTCACCTTGGCTATATAACCAAGGGGTCTCTCTCATTTGTACAAGCAACATTTGATCTCATATCATTGATATTGAATACAATTTATTCTTGTCATATTATTTTCTCTCTTCTTGTACTTTCAATTTGGTCAATAGATCTTGGCATCCATAGCCAATTCTAACAGGGTCAAACTAAGAATCCTCTTGACATTTCTTTCTCATCTAAGGATATAATTAAACATGCACTTGATGGTCCTCTCTACATAGCCAGTCATATATATGACAAGCCCACCAATGGGATACTAATAGATCCTTCCTATGGAGAGAATGTGATCATTGAGGAATTCCTACTTTTGCATGAACTTTATCAAGATCTATACAATAAACTGAAAACATGGATCAAGACACATAATGGTTTTTCTTTCCCTATGATAGGATCGATCACCTTACTATTGCAAATAGGACTAAAAATATTAGATGTCAGATTATCCATCATCTTGCAATTGAACCAATTTCATGTGAAGGTAGGCCGCCCATGGCTTCGCTCCATGAAATTGTCTCTTTACTTGTACATAAACTCTTAAGTTTACCTTTGACAATGAAATATTCACTATCCACCATAGTGGCTTCAACCATTTGTCATCCAAAAAATTATTTTCCTTATATTCCTTTTGTCCCAAGCCTATGGAACCTACAAAACCATGAGAATATTTCTTCTTCCTATCATACCAAAACATTAAATCAAATAAAATAGCCAAAATGTCTCTTTGAAACATGTCCCCATGAACCTATCAACCTACCATCCTTGACTAAATAATTCTTGAACCTCAAAAAGACCCAAACAACCAATAACAACCTAAAATAGAACCTTCACCTTCATCCTACAAATGACCAAGAGATAATGAAAACAACCTTGTCACACCTCCTAGAATAAAATAAGTTTACAAAGTCAAAGAGAAAGTGGTTGAATAACCTCTCATGGTTCCATTCGTTCCTCCCCTTAGGGAAGAAAAGAAACCTACAATTGATCAACCCACTCCTACACAAATGCAACTTGAAAAAAAAAAAAAACAAAGGTGCTAGGGAACATAGGCATAGACATCATGCCCTTTCTCACAAGTTATATGGAGAATTAAACAAAGAAAATAAAGATCCAAACTTCACTAAAACAATGCATGATGACTCTACTCCTACCTTAAAACAAAAAAATCCAATACAACAACCACAAAAAGAGTTGAACTCTTTCATTGACTTTATCCTTCGACCCCCTATTGTGATTAATTTGGATGATGATGACGAGGTTGCTAAAATTGATGAAGAGGTGCATAACGAATTGAATACAATTTTTTCCTCTTCCATGAGATTAGATGACAAATCTCCTACAAAGAGTTTTGAACCTGGTACTTCTCCTAGTTCAACACTTTCTCTTGTCCCTTTGGCTAGTTTCCCGCCTTCGATATACAATGGAAATGATTGGGAGGTAGACAACCTGCTAATAGGTTGACTCACTTGTGCCTTACTAGTATTTTGCATTATTTATTTTTCATTTTCTCTTGTGTTATTGCATGAGCGTGATGTGACCCACCCATGATGTTTTGTTTCATGATTCTCTATCTCTTTGTGATATTCCTCTATTTGTACCTTCATTCTTCTCTATGTCATGCATTTTTTTTTCACCTTTTGTCTTTTCATTTATCTTTTTTTTTCCTCTTGGGGATGATGCAAGGCATCGATACATTCATGTCTCTTCCATGTTGACCGAAAAAAAATTTGTTTGCATTTATTTATTTCTTTTCATTTGTCTTGTGTTTTCCTTTTGGGGATGACGCAAGGCATCAATATGTTCATGTCTCTTCCATGTTGACCCAAAAGGTTTTTTTTTTTTCACTCTCTTTATGTCATTCTTCCAATTCTATGTGTATTAGGGATGATGATAGTTCCAAGCTCTCTTACAATATTGTAGCAAGAAAATATTAACCCCAAATCCATAGATCCCTTATGTGTTTGGTATTTTCATTTTAGGGGAAACCCCTCTCTTTTCCTTTTCTCTTACTATTGGATGTTGTGGTTGTAATTGATGTCAACACTATTAGCATTAATGTCTGTAAGACTGTATATGACAAGGATATTGAAAAAATTGAAATAAAATATGTTACAGGTTGTCTATGAAATAGTGAAGATTAGCGTGTTGGAAAGTTTAGTATGTTGATGATGAGAATTTGTGTATTAAAGGGTTTTCTTGCCTATGTATGAAGTTCCTACTCTATAATTTTTAGAGGTGTGCATGAATATTTAAGCAAGTTATAAAGTTCTATGTTATGACAGTTATATTGCTACTGGGAATGGTGTTCACAGAAGAAGATAATGTGTTTTTGGTAATCTGAAGTGTTTTTGGATGTTTCTAGATCATGTTTTATCTATGTTGCATGTCCACATTAATCATTGTGCTCATGATCTGAGATTTTCTCTTGTGTGTTCATGGCCAACAAAGTGTTTGTACTATGTTGTGGATCTTCGAGGAAGATTAATTGAAGGTGTTTCATGTTTGAGGATATTTTTTTAGGTCTCTACTATTTTGTGGCCAATCTTGGTGGATATGCATTGAGAATCTTTATTGTTTTGGGCTGAAAATTAGTATTCATTCTATTATTTTGTTGATGCTAACATGAAGAAATGTAATTTATTGTTACAAATATATATAAGCGATTGTTTTCTCATTTGAGAAGTGTGAAAGTTTATGAGGTGTGAAGTGTGTGTGTGTGCTATGTGCAAATAAGGTTCAAATCATTCAAAGGAAAAGTAGAGTATGAAGAAGAGTGAAAGAAAGTGAAGAAGTGTTCATATGCTTAATCATAATTATACTTAGGCATTAGCAGATGTTACTTTCTCAATTAAAATTCTTTAGATGGTTTTAATTTGAATATTTTCTATAAGATAGTGAGTCTTCCTTTGAGAGGTGAGCTCTAGGTAGTGTTCTTGAATGCATGTGCATTACTTATTGATTTTTCTTATACTTATAATAGGGTATAACTTGTGGATTAACCTTCATTATGGTTTTTCCCCTAATAGGGTTTCCACACAAAAATCTTGGTGTTATGTTTGTTTTTGATGTGTTGTTGATTCATAATTTCATTTTTAATAATCAGATCTAAGACTAAAGGTTAATAAGTTTAAATAAGTTTAAAATTTTGTGACAACCGATTCACCCCCTCTCAACTATCTGCCCTTGTGTTTCCAACAATTGGTATCAAATCAGGTTCATTGGAAGAATTTTAACAACTTGAGGTGATCCAAGATGGTGACATACAAGAAATACAGGCTGAGATTTGATGGAACAAACTACACACTATGGAAGGCTAGAATGGAGTGTCATTTGAAGTGCATTGGTGAATCCTATTGGAACATTTCAAGTAATAGGTATGTTATTCTGTAGAGTGGCCTTACTACTACTACTGAGGTTAGGGATGTTGAATATAATATCAAAGCTAAGAAGGCGTTATTGAGTGCTTTAACTGCTACTAATATGACAAATGTTATGGATCTGAAAACTACTTATGAGATATGGAAAAATTTGGATACTTTATATGAAGGTTATTCTAATGTGAAGATGGCTAAGCTATAATGTCTGAAAGGAAAACATGAACAGTTGAAGATGGTTAATGATGAGAATATTTCTACTTACATGCAAATACTGAATGCACTTGTGTGTGGTATCAAATGTGCTGGTGGGCAGGTGGATGAATCAAAGATTTTTGCTAAAGTTATTAGATCCTTGCTTGATGCATACAAGATCAAAGCTATAGCCATTAAAGAGCTTCAGACTATGGTAAATGTAACCAAAGATATGTTGGTTGGGAAACTGACTGCTTTTGAGTTGAGTGAATTTGGTGATGCCCTCCCTAAGACAAATTTTGCATTTAAAGCTACTAATTTTGGGAGAGACAAGCAAAGATATGATCTAGGTGAAATTTCTTCTAGAAAGATATTCAGGTATGAGATAGAAATGAGGAAAATTGAAGAAGAAGAGAGAGAACTGGATGAGATTTAAGCACTTATCGTAAAATGGGATTCCAGAGGAGAAGGTAATTATAAAGGAAAGTTTCCTATAATTTTTTTTCTTGCAGTAAGATAGGTCATTTTTCTTCAAGGTGTCCAAAAAGAGTTCCTAAACCAAGACATTACAAGCCTAAATTTCAAAAGAAGTGTTATTATGTTGCTGATGAAGGTGTGATAGATGATAAACCTAACAAAGGGAAAGCAAGTGAAGATGAGTTTGTGTTTATTTCTATCAAAGAAAATAATCTCATGTCTACTGAATCTACTAGTTGTACAAAAGTGGAGAAAGCCCTAGCTACTTTAGTTGAAGAAAAAGATGAATGGGTAATTGAGAGTGGATGTTCACATCACATGATAGGTGATAAAATAAAATATGTAAGCTTGGAAAAGTATTATGGTGGTGTTGTAAGATTTGGTGATAATAATGGTGGTATAATCTGTGGTAGGGGATGCATTTCTTTTGATGGTAATCATAATACTGAAAATGTTATTTATGTTGAAGGTTTAAAGAATAATCTTTTGAGTGTTGGAGAGATGGTTGATAAGGGATATAATCTTCAATTCAAAGATGGAAAGTGTAGCATATTGGGAAGTTCTGGAAATGTGATTGCTTCTAGTACAAAAACAAAAGGTACCATCTTTCATCTAAATTTTGGTAGTAAAATTTGTTTGATTGCTCAAGTTGATGAGAGCTAGTTGTGGCATAAAATAATCTATCATGTAAACTTTCACAATATTATCAAGATAAGTGTCTCATAGGCTGTGAGAGATATTCCTAAGTTGGTGAAGCTTACTAGTGTCATATGCAAGGAATATCAGTTGGTAAAATAAACTATAATTTCATTTCACAAAAAGCAACATTTTTCAAATGAATTATTGGAGCTTGTGCATACTTGCATGTGTGGTCCTGCTAGAATTAGATGTCTGCAAGGTTATAGGTGTTTCATGTTTCTTATTGATGATTACTCTAGGATGATGTGGGTTACTTTTTTAAGGGAGAAATTTGAAGCTCTAGAAAAGTTCAAGATATTTAAGGCTATGGTTGAGATAGAGAAAGGTTTGAAGATTAAGTGTCTAAGATCAAATAGAGGTGGTGAATTCACTTCCGGTGAGTTTAATTGTTTTTGTGAAGAACATGGGATAAAGAGATAGTTATCTGCACTACGAATCCCTCAACAAAATGGAGTTGTGGAAAGGAAGAATAAGATATTTCTAGATGCTGCTAGAACCATGATGCTAGAAGGAAATGTCCCTCATGTCTATTGGAGAGAAGTTGTAAGTACTACAGTTTATATCCTTAACCAAGTACAAATCAAGGGTAATATTGGTAAGACTCCTTTTGAGCTATGGTTTGGTCATAAGCCTAATATTAAATGCTTCAAAATATTTGGGACTAAATTCTATATCAGGAGAGATGAATATGTGGGAAATTTTGATGCCAAAAGTGATGAAGGAATATTTCTTGGTTATTTTACTAAAAGAAAGGTCTGTTGGTGCTACAATAAGAGATTGAAGAAAATGGTTGAAAGTGCAAATGTTAAGGATGATGAAGACATTTCTAGAACCTCTAGAACCTTTGGATATGATTCTGATGATCACAATGACACTAAAAACAAGAGTCAAACTTCAAATAAAGTTCATATTGTTCTAGTGAATCAAGAAGATCAAGAATAAAGAGAGACTATTGAAATCACAAAAGAGAGATCACAAGAGCCTAAAATTCAAGAAAAACCTAGGATCCCAAGGTATGTGAGATTAAATCATCTAGAAAATAGGATTATAGGAGCTAAGGATAAAGTGTCAAGACAAGAAGAAGAATTGTAGATGAATATTGTTTAATTTCAAAGACCTAGCCAAGTAATGTTAATGAAGCATGCAAAGATTAAAATTGGATTGAAGCAATGAAAGAAGAACTACAACAAATTGAAAACAATAATACATGGATTTTTGTTCCTAAACCTAAAGACAAAAATTTAATTGGAACTAAATGGGTTTTTAGAAAAAAGTTGAATGAACAAGGTGAAATTAGAAACAAAGCAAGACTGGTGTGCAAAGGATACTCTCAGATGGAAGGAATTGACTTCGAAGAAAAAAATTCTCCTGTTGCTAGAATTGAAGCTATGGGATTGTTTCTTGCTTATGTTGCTCACAAAAACTACAAAGTGTATTAGATGGATGTGAAATCAACATTTCTAAATTGTGAATTATAAGAAGAGGTGTATATTAAGAAACTTGATGGATCTCAATTGACTGATCAGGGAGACATGGTTTATCAGTTGAAGAAAGAATTGTATAGACTCAAATAAGCACTTAGAGCTTGGTATGCAAGACTGGATAAATACTTGATGAAGCTTGGATTTAACAAAGATAAAGGAATCTTTATATCTTAGTCCAAGTATGAGAAGGAATTTCTAAATAAATTTGGTATGGAAGATTCAAAGCTAGTTGGTACACCCATGGTGACCGGATGCAAGTTAAAACAGAGTGATGATTCTTTAAAGGAAAATAAAACTAGGTACAAATCAATGATTGGTGGATTGCTTTATTTGACTCAAACTAGACCAGACATCATGAATTTTGTATGCATTGTTGCTAGATTTCAAGACGATCTTAAGGAATATCATGTGACTGATGTGAAGAGGATTTCTAGATACTTGAAAGGAACAATTGATTTTGGCCTATGGTATCCAAAAGATGATGATGTTACTTTAAGTACCTTTTATTGATGCTAATTGGGCAAGACATGTATATGACAGGTAAAGTACTAGTGGTGGCACATTTTTTTTGGGGAAGAAGTTGATTTCATGGTTGAGTAAAAAGAAGAATGTCGTTTCATTGTCTACTATAGAGGTAGAATACATTGTTGTTGCAAACAATTGTACTCATGTATTATGGATGAAGCAGATGTTGAAAGATATCAGAGTTGTTTATGATAAACCTATTTCTATATTATGTGATAATTCAATCTCTATAAACATTTCTAAGAATCGGGTACTTCATTCAAAATCCAAGAATATATCTATCAAGTACCACTTTTTGAGAGATCAAGTGAGTGATAAAGAAGTCGGATTGGAGTATGTGCCTACTAAGGAAAAAATTGCAAACACCTTTACTAAGCCTTTGCCTAAGGATAATTTTGAGTATCTTAGAGAGAAGTTGGGTATGATTACCTCTCCTAATCAGAACTAAGATGCATAGTCTTTGCATCAGTCTATGCATTCATAGTCATATTTTGATCCGGATTGATGTTGTGGTGGCTACTACTCAGGAGGGAGTAGTTAGATAGTTCAAATATGTGGTTTAGAGCTTGTGTACCTTTGTCATTAATGTCAAAGGGGGAGAAGAATAATGTGGAAAAACAAGGGGGAGAAGAATAGTATAAGAAGAGAAATGTGTAAAGGGGAGATTTTTGGAAGAAGAGTTAGTTACATTAATGGTGTATTTTTCACATCATGTGTTGCCATCAATGCCAAAGGCGGATATTGTTGGATATTGTGGTTTTATTGCTGATATGTGGTTGTCATTAATGTCAACACTATTAGCATTAATATCTTTAATACTGTATATGTTGAGGATATTGAGAAAATTGAAATAAAATATGTTATAGGTTGCATATGAAACAATGAAGATCCGTTTGTTGGAAAGTTCAGTATATTGATGATGAGAAGTTGTGTATTAAAGGGTTTTCTTGCCTATGTATGAAGTTATTACTCTATAAGTTTCAGAGGTGTGCATGAAGATTTGAGCAAGTTATAAAATTTTGTGTTCTGACAATTATTTTGTTATTGGGAATGTTGTTCATAGAAGAAGATAGTGTGTTTTTCATAATCTAAAGTGTTTGTGGATGTTTCAAGATCATGTTTTATCTGTGTTGCATGTCCACATTAATTATTTTTCTTGTGATCTAATATTTTCTTGTGTGGTCATTTTTTTCATGTTCATGGTCGACAAACTGCTTGTAGCATGTTGTGGATCTTCAAGGAAGATTCATTGCAGGTGTTTCATGTTTGAGTACATTTTTTTAGGTATCTACTATCTTGTGGCCGACCTTGGTGGATGCACATTGATAATATTTACTGTTTTAGGCCAACAATTTTCTTTCATTCTATTATTTTGTTGAAGCTAACATCAAGCAACGTAATTTTTTGTTGCGGATATATATAAGTGATTGTTTTCTCATTTGAGAAGTGTGCAAGTGTATGAGGTTTTAAGTGTGTGTGTGTGTTATGTGCGAAGAAGGTTCAAATAATTAAAAGGTAGAGAAGAGTATGAAGAAGATAGAAAGAAAGTGAAGAAGTGTTCATGTGCTTAACCAAAACTATACTCAAGCATTAGAAGATGTTACTTTCTCAGTTCAAATTCTTTAGATGTTTTTAATTTAAATATTTTCTATAAGACAGTGAGTCTTACTTTGAGTAGTGAGCTCTAGGAAGTTTGCCTAAATGCATGTGCATTCCTTATTCATTTTTCTTATACTTCTAATAGGGTATAACTTGTGGATTAACCTCCACTGTGGCTTTTCCCCTAACATGGTTTCCATGCAATAATCTTGGTGTTATGTGTGTTTTTGATGTGTTGTTGATTCATGCTTTCATTGTTAATAATCAGATCTGAGACTAAAGGTTAATAAGTTTAAATAAGTTTGAAATTCTATGATGATTGATTCACCCCCCCCTTTCAGTTGTCTTCCCTTATGTTGCCAACACTTACATGATGTAGCTTTACTTGGAAACACATGACTTGGTATAAGGATTTTCAAGTTAGCTCTCATGTCCTCTCTTGTTTGCATTTATCATTTTCTACTTTAAATTAATTTCTCATAGTATGTTGTTTAGCAATTTCTTTAAAGTGGGGGCATACATTGGCATTATTCTTTTGCATGGTTCATGGTGCAAATTTTCTTATTTCATACGATATGTTTCTCTCTTTGTGGATGACATTGGGTGTGGTTTCCTTCAAGAGTGTGATCTCTCTTAGCATATTGCATTCCTCTTAGTGGCTTGATGTGTCACAATTCATCTCCTAAGTTGTGATTTTTCTATTATTTGAGTGGCCCTTTCTTGGAGAAATTAGGAACAATGTTCGCTAAGTTAAAGACCTCACATGAACTAAGCAATAATCCTTTGAACATTCCCTATTTTTCATTTATAGTTATATTTCCACCTTCCATAACACCGCTTGCATGCCTGTAGAGCCAACTTTTTTGTTCATGAGCTCCAAGCATACAAAGTTTTGCTTGCCTCATGAAGCTCAAAAAACATTTTTGTGTGGTGTCTTAATAAAGTTATCAAGAGGTATAAATTTGGTATGGTTTGAGCGGGAAGCTTGATCGAGGCATGAGTTTCCCCATAGCTACTTGCATGTGTGTGTGTAAGTGTATACTAGCCATGAGTGTATGTGTCTCACCTTTTGGGACTTCTCACCCATTAGACAACCAGGAGTTGTGTTGCCTTAAAGTGAGTATGCATTTCTTGAACAAACAACCTAGATCTGATCCACATTGGGATAGAAAAATGGTCGAAGCTTGTTTTGATTCTCTTTTAACTTTTTTTTTCATCTTTGATAGTGCATGCTTGTGCTTTATTGTTGCTCTTTATCATTTTCATGAGTTTTCTTTTGGTCCCATGTCAATTTGTCTTGGGATCTTGATCCCGGGGGCTTGATCACCCCTCTCAATCATTTTCATCCCATATTATTGGAATTAGTACACTTGAACCTCTCTTTGTGTGTGTTTGTCTACTTTAGTTTGATTTTGAAGCAAGTTCCTCCCCTCACTAAAGTGGGGGCTAAATGTAGTGTACAAAAATGCATCCCTCTACATTTTCATAATTGTTTGGCCCCTCCTTTTGGATTTTGGCTTATTGTTGCCTTGATTTAGTTTTGTAATGTGGATGAAACATTCACATTAGGTCTTGGATCCTTGTGAACTAATGGATTTTAATGGTACCTTGCTAAAGTGTTGTAACCCACTTTCACACTTTTCAAGGGTTTTATCAAATAACTAAGCATAATAAATTTATTTTTAATAAAAATCAACCTTAATCTAGCCTTATTTAGATTGTTGTAACACACTTTCACACTTTTACATGATTCTCATTAATATTTGAGCTTTATTATGCTTTAATTGTCCCTATTTTACATCAACAAGCCTCATTTATTGAATATTTCTGAGGGTAATCCTGAAACCAATTAGTAACCAATCATAATTTAGGTGTTTCTAGATTTTTTGGCCTAGATTTAGGGATCTAGGACTCATTCACCACCTTGGGTAAATGGGTCTCACCTAGATTTTTGGGTCTTGGACAAGTTTTCACACATTTCTAAGAAATTTTGGTTTTTGGTACCATACATTATGTCTGATGGAACTCATTTGCCACCTTGGGTGAGTGAGTCCTGTGTGACCCAAAATCAAATTTAATTCAAATTTTTGGCATGATTTTATTATACTAGATCTGATATTGGCTTGTAGTGTTGTAATTTCAAGAATTCTCACATAATTGAGTATAAATACAAGGTTCTTTCACTCGTATTTTCACCTAGCAATCTAACAAGAAATCAAGTCATCTAGCATTCAAGATATCATTGAGCATTCATAAGAGTGTTCAAGAACATTCAAGGAAATATTATCAAACATTTTAGAGGAAAATTTAAGTATCAATAATCATGTCAAAGATTATATTAATCATGTTTGTTATTGTGCTAACAATTGTGATGTAGAGTTTATGATTCAAGCAAGTGTTTCAAGAAAGATCAACATCATTGAATAAAAATTCAAGAACCACATCCATCATAGCCATTTCAAGCATATTTGCAGCACCTCATTGCTAGGGTTTGGTGAGTTGCAAAATTTCTATTTTTTCATTCATCATTCTTCATTCATATTTTCTTTTATTTCAAGGTTTAATTACCAACAAGATGTTTAACCAAGGAAAACCCCTATCCACTAACTGCCCAACATTTTCCCCTCTCCTTTGTGTGTGATTTTTAGGGCTAGGTTGTAGATTTCCTAAGGATAAAGATTGGAGAAAAGTTTCCAAGCCATCAAAGTTGTCAAAGTTGTCATCAAGCCTTGGAGAACATTGGATAAGGCCTACAGGTTGCAAATTGGAGATTTGTATCAAAAAATCAGTCAAGAAGGATATGTCAGACAAGGAAGAGTAGACAAAATTTTAAAGTTGCAAAAAATATCAACTGGATTAATTCGCCACTTCTAGAAAATGAGTCCCAATTCCAATACATTTTTAGGATTTTGCAGATCTAGACACTCTTTTGGCAATTTTTTGTTCCCACATAGTTTTCTCAAAAATGGGACTGATTGGCCTAGCTTGGTGAATGATTCCCAATTATCCTTGAAAGTATATTTTTTAGTGATTCAAACCTCCCTTCATCCATTTCCATTTTTATAGGTGTATACTTTATATTTTATAATTTTTATGTTGCATTTCATTCATCTTTCTTTTGATATGTGATGCCTCTCATTTCACATCATACCACCAAGGGAGATCATATGCTTAGAAATATCACACTCTTGGAGGACATCAAACCCAATGGCACCACCAAGAAAAGGACACATCTTAAGAAAAAAATCATGCCATTAAATATTTTGAAAGATGTCATCAATATATGTGCCCACATTAAAATGGTTTCTAACACCATTACTGTGAGCAATTTCTTTAAAGTAAATAATGTTTTCTCCAAAGACATGAGAGCTTTCCTTAGAAAACCATATTCCAAGTCATAGGTTTTTGAAATAAAGCTACACCATGAACAAGGATGGAAGGGGTTTCCCCCAAAAATACATAAGGGGTCTATGGATTTGGGGTCAGTATGTCTTTGCTACAATGTTGTTAAAGAGCTTGAAACTATCATCATTCCCCAAATACTCATAGAATTGGAAGAATGACACACAAAGATCAAAAATAAAGAAAAATCCTTTTAGGTCAACATGGAAGAGACCTAAATTTCTTCATGCCTTGCATAATCCCCAAAAGGAAAACACAAGTCAAGAAAAAAGATAAAGGAAAATATTTTACAACATAGGGAAGAATGTAGATACATATAGATGAATGCATGAAAAGAGAGATACATCAAACAAAACATTATGGGGGATCACATTATGCACATGCAATCACATAAAGAACATGAAAAAAAAATACTAGTAAGGAACATGTGAGTCAACCTATAGTAGGTCATCTATCTCAAAATATCGATCTATATAAATAGAAGGAAAACAACTAGCCAAAGGGACAACAATACATACCCAAACTACAAAAAGGATAACTAACCCATGCCCCCACTAAGTGTAGGACAAGGATGAGCTGAGATATGTGATGGTATGTTGCTCCTTGCAAAAAGGAAATGATTTACAATGAATGTAAAACATGCAATAGTGATTATCCTATTATAATACAACTATTACATGGCAAGGAGCAACAACTATTTTTATTGATTATAATGCATAGACAAAGTATCAACTGTATGCATATCTAATGAAATATTTCCACATGTAGTATTTGTAACTATGGATTTTTCCTGCAAGATAAAATGTTAGCATATCACATTAAAATACATAAATCCACCATAAACAATGAAATGAAAAGGAATAAATAAAGGAATGAATGAAAGAATATCACCAAGTCGTTCATCCTCCATGGCTGACTTCCATTGCACCTTCTAGTTTTCTAAAATATAATGTCGCCCTTAGATTTTCATGAGCAATATACTATTGACTAGTCCTAAGCAAGTTTTGAAGGATTTATAGATCTAAATGTAAGAGAATTCCTACATGAAATAACTCAATAACTAGATGACAAGTAAATACAAAGCTCAAAAAAATACAAGATATTTCCTAGATGTCAAGAGATGATAAAATGAAAACAAAATTGGCATTTTATAGAAAATGCAATTTTGGATGGATGGATGAGATCAAAGATTGAGAAGTGCCTTAGAATCTGTGGTCAAGATTCAAAATAAAAACCTTTTAATTAGGGTTAGGGAAACTTTAGAGTGAAATTCAAATTGAGTGGATGAGATTTAATTTAAGAAATTAATTCAAGGAAAGAGAATAATTGTGATAGTCAGATGAAAATTAGTAAGTGTAAAAGGATGAGTTAGAAAATCAAGTTATTTTAGAAATAATTTACTTTGTGGAGAGAAATGATATTTTTAAATTAATTCCAAAATGGTGAATTCATGTGACAATGAATAATAATTATTTTATTTACTTGAGGGGAGAGAAATTTAAATAAATGATTTTTATTATGTATTTAGAAATGAATTGTGAGAGACAATTAAATAATTAATTTAAATTATTTAAATGTGAAAGAAGTGAATTAATAATTAAATAAATTGTGGGGGATTTATTTAATTATGAGAGGAAATTAATGTTAGACATATTTAAATAAAATCGATTTATTTAAATAATCAAGGAGGAATAGTGTATTAAATAAATTTAATAATTTATTTAATTTAAAGAGGACTTTAGACATTAGTGACATGAAATTAATTTATTTAAATAATCAAGAGGAATAAGAGAGATGAATTAATTAAATAATTATTCATTATTTAATTAATAGCTGAATTTAGTTAGAGTGGCATAATTAAATTATTTATAGAAGAATTGGTGATAAAATTGAGTTTGCAGACCTAGGTCAAATTTAAGTGTCTACATTTTTCCCCTCTTTGTCATAATTCAATTTATTATGTTATGACAAAGAAAACAAGTCAAAGATATCCCCAAAAAAGGTATGAAGTGCCTATGCCACCTCGAAATTTTTTTTGAATTTTGGCCCTGGGTGAGAAAAAATTGGAAAGTGTCCTTATAAGTTAATTTTATGACCAAAAAAATAATGGTGTGATCGGTTTCAAAAACAAAGGACTTGAGGCTAGAGAAACTACCATTCAAATGTGGTCAAATGAGCTTCTAGTACAAACCCATCAGGTCAAAACCCTAATTTTCAACCTATAAATAAGTTGAAAAAGCTAAACCAAGTGTCATTTTCACATTTGCTATTTAGAAATTTGGAGATCAGAGTGTGAGGAGAAGATGGTGATTCCTATGATAGCCCACCATGTCTATTGTGTGAGGAAATTCCAATGACCTAAGGGCGTAGAGGCACTGGTAATCACCCCATCTAATTTTTTTTTAAAATTTTCGAGCATTTATTAGGGTCCAAGTGTAAAAAAAAATTGTGTTGCAACACAAATGTCATCGCATAAACCACAAATGCATTCGTGTTTGATGCATTTGATTGCATTGTGATGCATATGCAATGGGTGGGAAGGTTTGGGTTTAAAAGCACACAAGTGATAGGGGAAACGACGCAAGTACCAAAGTGCAATGCAAGTGTGCTTTCACACGATGCAAGTGCCATCTTGAGATGCAACTACTAGGTCAAATGACACAATTGTGATAAAGTGACACAATTGCAATGTGAAATGACACAAGTTTTATAAAGGTTTGTAATTTACTGCTAAAATGATGTAATCGCTATATTGAAATGCAACGACGAAATGTAGATTCACATATGAATTAGTGCGATGCAATTGTAGTCAATGCGACACAATTGCAATTGACTAGGGTTGACCAAAGTTAACTTAGTGTAGACTCTTTTTTTAGATGCATTTTTTATTTCTTAGATAGTAATACTGTATTGAAATTTTAATCCATCTGCGCTAACCTTCATTTATGTGTGTGCAAAAATAATTAGTGCTTATCTATATGCGACAGTTTAGACCGATAACCTATGCCTTAATGGATCGACTGAGCGAATAGGAGAGACAGTGGTTGATGAGAATCAGTTTATATTATGTCACCTACATGCCCATTATTTGGGAAAACAAGGGATTATTGACAACACTCTGTGAGAGATGGCATTCAAAGACCTGTTCCTTTCACTTACCTACAGGAGAGGCCATTGTTACACTAGAGGATGTCTATCGTATTCTGTGCATCCAGATCAGCAAGGAGAGAGTGATATATGATCCACATAGAGGGTGATAGTCCCTAGGATAGATGTATGAGGATGTAGATGATACCAGTCTAGGCATACATGGATATGAGATTGGGTGGGATTTTGTGGCTGACCATTATCCATGATGGGATTCCATGCTTATGACTTTCATTTTTGGGGTGTTGATTCTAGATCGCCATAGACATGGGTTTCCCATAGGATGGGGGATGTACTAGTCTGCATGCATTCTTAGAGGAAATTTTTTTCTTGGGGTCCTTGCTTGTTGGCTATGTTGTACCATGAGTTATATGAGGTTGTGTATTAGCACAAATAGAGTATCAGTTGTGGCACCACATTATTGATGATTTGGGCATGGGAGCACATTCCCATTTTCTAACCACCAGTATAGAGTTAGCGGCTAGGTGATGGTATGCCTTATGTTTATCTATATTTTGGTTCAATTAGCTAGACCCATGTAGGAGATATCAGGTACTGGTGACATCAGATCGACACATTAGTTAGCTTTGTCTAGAGGACATACATAGATTGTGCCTAGTGGTTAGATGAGGATTGCCATCTTTCATTATGCAGATAGTTCAGATATCTGATTGGCCACATAATGTAGATTCAGTGTATCATCGAGATGTACCTACCCCAGTGGGTACTGCGAAAATTCGGTGAGTAGTAGGTTGTGCCAGTGGGAACAACAAAGTATGCACGGTCATCTAGAGAGACCATATGGGGGCCATCGATAGTAGTGGCAGTGGCTAAGGAGTAGAATGATAGCTTGGTTACACAACATTGGGGTTGGAGGGGAGGTCTATCATATGAAAGGACATCTATTATGTATGATGCCTAGTGGTAGGTTCACAGACCTATTTCTTTGATAGACCCAAATGGTCTAGCTCATATCGATCGTAGATTAGTCATTTCATGGGCATGGAGGGGAGTTGAGGGTGGCAAAGATGGAGGGAGAGATGGTGGCTAGGGAGATGGAGGGAGAGGTGGTGGAGATGATGGTGGTGGAGGGGGTGGAGATGATGGTGGTGATGATAGGGGTGGGAGGAGGAGGGGTGATGGAGGGAAGAGGCATCCCAGGAGAGTCAGACAACAGGTGGGTGGCACACCACTTCCACCCATTCAGGAGGAGGTTGAGGAGGGAGAGCAGCCAGAGAGGCAAGAGGTGGAGGTTAGAGGAGAGAAAGAGGCTAGAGGAGAGGGAGAGTAGCCGAGAGAGGAGGATATTTTTTCCAAGCACCATCCCCTTGAAATTAATGTGGAGGAGGTCCAAGGAGAGGAGAGGGGGGAGGAGAGGGAGGATGAGTTGGAGGAGGGGGAGGATGAGGCTGAGAGGAGGTTGCACAAGAGGATTATCGATGGAGATGAGGAGGGGGATAGGCCTCCTATTTTTCTAATGGATACAACTATGGACTAGAAGTTTGCAAACCTTTAGAGTAGATTGGATGTGGCCTTGTCTCAAAACAAGGCCTTAGTAGCAGAGTTAGATGTTGTGAGGGTGGAGAGAGACCAGGCTATTTTTTAGGAAGTAGGAGGCTGAGACTCGGATGCGGGAGTTCGCTTAGTTATACCCAAGACCATCAAGAGACATGACCATAGAGTTGGCTAGGATGAGCGGGAGAAAGGTCTGTTATAGATTGTTATATGTGTACGTTGTATCACTAGAGAGATGGAATCCAAGATTGTCTAGATCCTACCATAGGACATGTAGTGGTACTTGGACCCACATCACCAATAGGTCACATAGTAGCAGTCATATGAGTGTTGGGGGTCTACCTCATTTGCTCAGTCATTCCTACATTGATCTCACAACTCACATAGACACTCCTCCAGTCACAACCACAGATCAGGGCATGGTCATATATTAGTATCATCAAGACACCAGATAGAGAAAATCCAACCTCCCACTCTTGACCCTTCAGGAACTCACAACTAGGATCCAACCACTATGCCCATTTGGGTTACTTTTCATGTGATTGGTCAGTAGCATCTGCCTCATGGGTCACCTCCACAGGATGGAGGGGGCATGACATAGGATTTTTATCTTTTTATTTCTCTGAGACATTGTATATTTTGACATTCAAGCTTGTGAGCTCCATTTTTGGGATATCCTATGATTTCATCCCGTGACATGATATTCTTTTTGAGGCTATATATATGAGATGTGGTTTATATGATTTTATGCATTATGATGTTCTATGCTTTATCTGATGTGATGTGATGCATTTATGTATTTTGAGATGTATGGATATCATGTTTTACAGTTATGAATACAATTATGGATATGGTTATGTATGGATGCATTATCTGATGTATTATGATATGTTTCCTATATGTTAATACAAATGATGATTTTATGATATCTATATGTTAATGCCAATGATGAGTTTATGTATGCATGATGGATGGATGTAAATGATAATGTAATGCAATTTGAATTATGGTATTTGATTTATGCAAATGTGAAATGAAATGCTATTATGATCATGTATGCAACTATGTTTTTGTATGTCACAATATATCATCAGAAAATGAAAGAAGAAAAGACGAAGATGGATGTTAGTGCAGAGAAAGATATGCATGCTAGTGTGGAAAAGATATACATGCCAAAAAAAAAATCTTTCAAAATATTATATAGTACTATAATAATTGTTGCTCTTAATCATCATTGGGTGAAAATGTCGTAATGACCGACAAACACTATGATATGACGTAGATCAACTATTCGTAGACAAGGATGATCATGACTCATACGAGGAAAATAATTTCCCCTAGTCATATAGTCATAACCAACCTAAAACAAACAAGACTAGTCATGGGACATCGTTGTGTCTCTAAATCCTGATGTTAGGACATCCTCAAGAAACTATCCATAGGATAGTAAAAAAAAGATAGGAAAATCATCATGCTACACCGTTACTCCTCTAAATCCTAAAGTCATGACATCCTCAAAAAACTAGCAACAAGATACTGAAAATGACAAGGATGATCATCATGATACATCGTGTCTCCTTTGATGTAAATAACTAATATCATGATAATCATCAAAAAGACAGATAGTGTTTTCCAAGTGTTTTCCAAGTGAAAAAATTATCAAGTGTTCAAAATTCCAATTGTTTTGATGTTGAAATGCTAAAGTTGATAGGGTTTTAGGTTGCCAAATGTTGAGTGATACCAGATTAAGGAAGGACACATCCTGAATGACATTGATATCAAGAGGACTGATTCTCAAAGTTAGGAGAATCCATCAAAATTCTAGATGATGATGACAATTCTTAGGAAGGACACATCCAAAAGAATGAAGAAATGATAAGAATTTCTTCTCAGGACACATCTGAAGAAGAACCCAAAATTTTGATAGATTGATTTTCCTTGATAGAATTTGACTAGATGATGTATTTGACCACATGTAGGTTTGATTGAGATGTTGATTAAAAAGTAATTTTCCACCAGATTGCCTATTTAGAGCTGAGGATGATTTGATTTTAAATTTTTTTGATGTGTGTGAAAGTGTAGTGTTATGAACCGTAATGGACTGACCTAGTGTAGCCTCAGGGGCTCATCGATTGATGGACTTGCTTAAGTCGTGCACTTAGAGACCTCATAGTTTGACATGACCAACGACTTTGTGTGAAGGATAGAAGATTGAGCCATGATTTTATTTTGAAAAACATAGAAGGATAGACCTAATGTCTCAGGGATTCAAAGGTGAATCTTTCCTACATAGCAAATGCGTAGAGATAATGCAGTTCAGACCAGGACAAAGATTGATTGATGTGATTGACTAGACTGAAAATATAGACACTGACTTTGTTTTGAGATTTTTGACACTTTTTGAATGTTTTTTTATTTTCTTCAAGACATTTTTCAATTTTTAGGTCTTTTTTCAGGACTTTTTCAAAATTTTATGATTTTTTTTAGGACTTTTTCAAAATTTTATGACTTTTTTCAAGACTTTTTACAATTTTTAGGATTTTTCTCAGAACTTTTTCAGATTTCTATTATTTTTTCAGGACTTTTTACCAATGCAAGACCATGTGCGATACCCACTATAGTTAAATGATAAAGGTCTTTCCCCTAGATAGGTTAAGGATTATCCGGGTAGAATAACATGGAAAGAGGTAGACATGAAACAAAAGGCTAGGATATGCAAGGGGTGATGTCAACCAATGCTAGCCAGGGATGGAATTGACAAGACTTATGATGAATGTCGTGAATGTTTTGGGTTGTCATGATTATGCGAAGTGAGTAAAGGCTGCGTAGAGTAATAGAAGATGGTGAAGCAAAGACTGACTACACATGGTGCCTATTTGCTAGGTTTTCACTATGGTACTTATCCAAAGCGCCTGTTTGCCAGGTTTTCACTATTGGACAAATTTATCTATTTATACTATTTTTGCCATTTTTTAATTTTTTTTGGTGTCACCAAGATGCCTATTTGCCAGGTTTTTATCAAGGGATAATTTTTGTCTTATTTTTCAAATGTTTTGTATTTTTCAGGTTTTAGCCAAGCTCTTTGATGGGTTTTGTTAGTTGTTCTCCATCAAGTGTGGCTAGTTGATAAGCTCCAGAACTAAATATCGCAGTAACGGTATAAGGACCAAGCTAATTAGGCTCAAAATTTTCAAGCTCCTCAGGGTCATTCTAATTTCTTGGATTCTGCATGAGGACCAAGTCACCAATTTCAATTTTTTTGACGATCACCTTTTTTTTATAGCTCCTATAGAGATGATTTTGATACACCTGTAAATGGTTCAAGGAATTTTGTCTTCTTTCTTGTAGCATTTCTAACTCATGTAGGTGATACTATCTGTATTCTTTGTCATCGATCATTCCCTTCAAGGAGACTCAGAGAGAAGGTATTTCAACCTCAATGAGAAATATGGCCTTAGATCCGTAGACCAAGGAAAATGGAGTGTCTCCAGTGGGTGTACAAATGTTGGTTTGGTAGGCTCACAAGGCGAGATTAAGTTGTAAATGCCAATCTCAGCCAACGTTGTTGATAGTCTTCTTAAGAATACAAAGAATTATTTTATTTCATGCCTTAGCTTGACCGTTGTCTTGTGGATAATATGGTGTGGAGAAATGGTGTTCGATGTGGAATCACTCGCAAAGTTCACTAACATCCTAATTTTTGAATGGATGACCATCATCAGTGATGATGGACTATGGAACACCATACCAATAAATGATGTAATTAAGGATAAACTTTGAGATTTTTCTTATCGGTGATGTAAGTGAGAGAGATGGCTTCAATACACTTAGTAAAGTACTCAGTGGCTTTGATGATGAACTTATGGTCTTTGGAGGAAGATAGATGGAATTTTCCCATGAGGTCAAGTCCCCATTGTCTGAAGGGCCATGGAGAAGTGATCGGTCTCAACTCTTGTGTAGGTGCATGAATTAGGTCGCTATGTACTTGGCATTTTTGACATGTTTTGACAAACTAAAGTGCATCTTTCTCTATTGTTGGCCAGTAATACCCCAGTCTAGTGAATTTTTTGGCTAGAGTTGGGCCACTTGAATGAGATCCGCATATACCCTTGTGTACCTCTCATAAGGTTGTTTGTGCTTCATTAGTGTTCAGACAATGAAGAAGGGTATTGTGAAAGCTATGGCAGTAGAGGGTGTCATTGATTATGGTGTATTAGACAAATTTTTGTATAAAGGACTTTCTCTGGTTATTGGAGAGGTTGGGTGGTAGGGTCTGGGACTTAATCTAATCATAAATGTCCTGGTACCAAGGAAAACAAGGACCAAAAATATCACAAACTATTTCTAACTCTAGGATGTCATGCAGGCATCGATAGTTGTTCCACTAAGAATACAAATTGTGACACATTATTTGGGATGTCTATAAGAGATCTAATAGTTTCCATTGCATCGGTTGCCTTATTTTATGTCCTAGGGATCTGTTTGAAAGAAATAAAATTGAAATATGTTATGAAGCTATCCACCATCCTCTTGTAACGTAGAAATTTTTCATCCTTTGTCTCATAGTCATCATTTACTTGGTTAATAACCAACTGAGAGTCTCCAAAGACTAACAATGTCTGAATTTTCTATTTAATAGCCATCTTGAGTCCTGTGATGAGGGCCTCATATTATACAATGTTATTAGTACAAGGGAAGGCAATCCAGAATGCCTTGGGAATAAAATCCCCTTGTGGTGTAATGAATAGGATACCTGCTCCTCAGCCATGACCAATATGAAATCTTTCAAAATACAGTTTCCATGGTGATGAAGGTTTTGCATGAAAGAAAGATTCGTCAGGAAAATCAGCTATCATAGGATGAGTGCCTTGTATAGGGGAATTTTCAATTTCATCGGCTATAACCTATCCTTTTATCACTTTCAATTCAACATATTGGATGTCATATTCACTTAAGACCATAACCTATTTTTCTAACTGACCTATCAATGTTGCCCGACTCAAAAGATACTTCAAAGGATCAATCTTGGCTACCAGGTGTGTTTGGTGATTCAACATGTAATGTTGTAGTTTTTGTGCTACAAAGATGATTCCAAAGCATACACATTCGATGGCTATATAGTCCAGCTCCTATCCAATGAATGTGCGACTGATATAGTATATAGCCCATTCTTTTTCCTCGTAATCATTTTGTGCCAATAATGCCCCTAGTGTCAAAGTGGTTGTAGAGACATACAAAATCAAAGGTTTCCCTTCAATTGGAGGCATTAAAATGGGTGGTGTCAATAGATATTATTTTATTTGTGAAAAGGTTGCTTGACACTTATCTATCCATACAAAGGGGATACTTTTGTGTAATAGGTACTGAAATGGTTGATACTTGTCTACTAGTTGTGCGATGAAGTGTGGGATGGACTGTAGTCTGCCCTGAAGTGTTCTAAACTCACTAATTCCTTTTGGTGGAGGCATGTCCATTATTGATTTCAATTTAATGGGTTCAACCTCTATGCCTCATTGTGAAACTATGTAGCCCAATAGTTTTCTTGAAGTAACCCCAAAGACACATTTTTTTGGGTTTAAACAAACCTTGTAATCTTCTAGCCATAAAAAAAAATTGTCTAGGACCCTGAGATGATCTTTCCATGTCAAATATTTGGCCAAGAGGTCATCCACATAATCTTCCATTATGATATGCATCATATCATGAAATATTATTGTCATAGCTCTTTGGTATGTGGCACCTGCATTCTTTAACCCGAAAGGCATGACATTCCAATAGTATGTTCCCCATGGGTAGTTGAATTTTGTTTTGTGTTGATCCTGAGGTGCAATGCAGATTCGGTTATAGCCTGAGAAACCTTCCATGAGAGACAACATCTCGTACCCTATTGTGAGATCAACAATCTTTTAGAAACCAAGATCAGACATGCAAACCAAAAGGCCTTCCACAAAAGAGAAAAACAATAAAAAAGCAAGATCTTTGCATGAATATGTGCAAATTGATATATTCATAATTTAGAAATTACAAGAGATGATTTTCTTTATAAAAGAAATGTATGCAATCCTAATTTTGACCTAAAAAGGAAATCCTAGTGTGCACACTTAATAATTAATCAATTATTAATGTGCCTAAGTTTAGCTTAAGTAACTAAAGGAATAAGTGACTTAATTAATTAACCAATATGATATAATTAATTAAGTGTAATAACTTATTACTCTAACACCCCCCCTTAAGATGAACTTAGGAAGTAGCTAAAACACTAGAAAAAAGATGCATGAAAGAAAATATGGGTCCCGACAACTAGGCCCGATCAGGTACCCATTTACAAATCCAAGAATGAGGTAGAGAAGAAAAACCCAATGGGACAAAACCCCTCTACAATGAGATGACATGCTGCAAAGAAGCACTGGAAGAACATTGTGGAGTAACACTAGAATTGAAATCCAGAAAGCAAGGAAAGATACTTCTATTTACAAGAAACCATATCAAAATCATAATAATGCAACAATAGACCCGATGCCATGAAACACTCGAAAAATCCAAATGGGAACAACCCTAGAAACTATGAAGTAGCAGTTGATTATTGAATGATTTGATATTGAAATGAAGTGCAAAGATTCAAGTTGCACCCTTCCAACTGTCAAAACATCCAAGTAATCTCCATACAACTCATCAGGCCAAATCTGAACCAAGCGATCAACCAGGGATAGATACAGAAAAATTGTATTAATATAAACGTAGAGCTCCTCATTACCCTTCCAATGCCGCAAAGATAGCGAAAATCAGAAATTGTGGCAAAAAGCTATGAGCTCGGAAGCAATAAATGAAAATATGACTTCAAACAGAAATAAATGCAGCTAAAAAAAAAATACTGAAAAATAAACTACACCAAAGGAAATTTCTTGGAACCAGCTTTCCGACGATATCTCGTTTGCCCAATTTTGATACAGTATGCTCAAGTTATGCCAAAAAGAAAAAAAATTCCTCCTTTAGGGAAAACTGGGGTTAGGAGGGGGGCAAAGAGGGCCATATGGCCGATGACATCATGATGATGTTAGAAATTCATTAAAAAAAATTCACGGCCTTGAGGCTGTCGCCACAAAAAAAATGCCCCCTGCATAAAAATATTTGGCAGATCCCCTGGTCGCTGATATGACCAAGGTAGGGTGTTGGGAGCCTGCTAGGGGCTGGGCACATAGTGCCCGGTCCCCCATATGACCTCAACTAGAAGCATAGAAGCTTGTGGAGGCTAGAAGCAGCTAGTGGTGAGTTAGATAATCGTCACCTGGTGGTGGCAAACCAGCGACACTTTCCTACAACACTGGAGGCACATAAACCAATGGGTGTTTTGATTTTTTTGCATTTTTTTAAAAATCGTGCCTTAGAGTGCATGCTGGGGAGGCCGTACGACCTCTTTGGAAAATTCTTTTTGCCTTCTAGATCAAGTGCTTAGAAATCGACCAAAAAATAGGTGTCCTTAGGGTTTTTGGCTGCTATGAACACGATGGTGACCTCCATTCATGCTCAAAATGCTTTGAAAAATCAATTACCTCCAAAGCTTGCAAAAAATCACCAAACTTGAAACCCTCATAGATTTCTTCAACAATGACCAAAATCAGTAAAATGAAAGTCAATCCTACCTTTTTCTAGTGCTCTAAATCCAATGGTGAAGCCCTATTTGATCCAAAACACCACATAGATAGGCTCAAGGCATGATACCCTCAAGGAACCCCTAATGAACTCTGCAATGATTTTGTCTAAAATCTAAGAAGGGGTTGCATGTCAAGGTTCTGATACCATGTTAGAAACCAAGATTAGACATGCAAGCCAAAAATCCTTCCACAGAAGAAAAAAACAATAAAAAATCAAGAGCTTTGCATGAAGATGTGCAAATTGATATATTTAGAATTTAGAAATTATAAGAGATGATTTTCTTTATAAAAGCAATGTATGCAACCCTAATGTTGACCCAAAAAGGAAACCCTAGTGTACACACTTAATAATTAATCAATTATTAAGGTGACTAAGTTTAGCTTAAGTAACTAAAGGAATAAGTGACTTAATTAATTAACCAATATGATATAATTAATTAAGTGTAATAACTTATTACTCTAACACAATCATGTCTATATTCGGCAATGGAAAATCATCTTTTGGACAAGCCTTATTTAAATCTTTGAAATCCGTATAGATGAAAATTTGTCCATTTGGCTTTGTGACAAGGACAATTTTGGAAATCCATTCAGCATAGTCTATTGATCTTATGAATCCAGCATCTAGTAACTTCTTTAGTTTAGCCTTTACAAGTAGTGCAATCTGTGGATACATTTTATGCCATTTTTTTTTGACTGGTTTGATACCTGGAATTAAAGGAAGATGATGCAATATCAATTTTTGATCCAAACCTAGCATGTTGGCATATGATCATGCGAAGTTAACTTTCACTTCTGTGAAGAATTGTTGGAATTCGGGTTTTTCTTCTTCTATCAATGATGCAGCCAAGAGAACCATTTTGGGATTCTTTTGTGTAGCTATGTTAACTTATATGGTGTCTTTGATAAGAATTGTTGATTTTTCCTATGTTATGGGAAGAAATTCCAATCCTCCATCCTTAAGCACCTTAGAGAGTTTTTCACCTTCGGATACATCCTTTATTTTTACTATTGTATTGTCAGAAGCTGCCTTGCGGTTTTCACCTAAAGACATTTCTCTTTTTTATTTTATTCTTTGTATTTTGTGACTGGAGGATTGCACAGACTCCCCAAAGTAAGCTGCACAATCTAGGTCAATAGAAAATCCTACTTTGTGATCACCCCACGGTATGACCTCTTAGAGTCCCGTAAATTCTGCAATGGCCTCATCATTCTGAAAAATATCCATAGTAGGTGGCTCTTGTTGGTCCTAGTCAATGAGTTTTGGGTAAACAAGGGAAATCCCATCGTTAGTGTTGGTAAAGGATGGGGAAGATGTGGAAAGCATGTAGATGGAAGCCTCAAGTGTGAAGATGGAGTTGTCAATTTCAACTTTCATGTCAGATTCAATGGAAGGACCATATTCAAATTTAGATGAGTTGTATTCATAGTCATAATAGGGAACAAAAGTATCAACATGATGACTATTGGATGGCAGTTTAGAGGCATGGATAGTAGGCAAGCATGTTAGGTTCATGGGTGGGTTTAGGAATGGGGTGAGATAAGTCAGATGTTGTCTGTGACAATTTATGTTTTTTCAGGATCCCAAGGGATACTTACACATTCCTTATTTTTAGACCGATGGTCAATAGGATCAATGTATTTTTTTCGAAATCTTTCTTCAAAAGGGAGTTGGCTAGGTTCTAGGAATAGTTCATCAATATCATAGTTACTCAAGGTTATCTCAGATCCCTATTCCCATTCATTAGAGTTAGTTTTGGTAAGGTATTCTTCACTTGTCTCAAAACTTTTAGGAGAAGTTACATCCTCACTTGAAAGTTCATAGATACGTCAGTTGTCAGTTCCGAGTTGGTCAAACCCTAGACCTATGTACCTTGGTCTTGTAGACATAATGATAGGTTCTCTCCTTCCATTGTTGGCTTTTCCAAGGCCACTTGTGCCATCAAAATCCAGTGCCTTGCATATGTCATAACCTTTTCCATAGAGATGCACTCATAGTGGAGGTAATCCTTTTGGGTCTTTGTAGATCTAGTCAGCTATGTCGATAATGGCTTCATCACTCATGTCTCCCCATAGTGTGAATAATCTTTTCAGTGGAACCTTCAAAGTTGTTTTAGGCTCGATTGCAAAGCAAGGTTAACCATAGAATTTATGTGGCTTAGGTATTGTGGTGATACAGTAGGTCAAATTCAGTTTGAATTCTCCACAGCCCAGGTCCTAGATTTGAAGGTCATTACTTGGTATGGAGATCAAGGAGGATGGTGCGAAAGAATTCAGTGGAATGGATATGGATGATTTGGTGAGTGTAGATGGGCCAATATATTTTGAAGAGGTGGAAGTTGAAGCTTCTCAATTGATGGGTACCTAGTGGTTAGCAGTGGCTCTCAAATTGGTACAGTATTAAAATGGATAAAGATCTCCTGGGATAGTAATTTCAGTAACATCAAAAGGGAATTTAAGGAATTAGTGGTATGTGGAAGGAATGGCTTTTAAGACATGAGTCCATGGGCGACCAAGTAAGATATTATAATGTATATGATGATCTAGGAGTTGGCATCTTGTGTCTATGATAACTGGTCTTGTTGGAAAATGTGCCTTAATCTGGCTGGCTTGTACTGCTTTGGTCTAGGGGACTTCATGTGTTCAACTTAGTTCCTTGTCATCGAGACTCTTTCTGGTCAGTGGGACTCCTCGTGGTGTTCTGGTGATGGCGCGATGGGTCTAGCTTGGTGGCATGCTTTATTGGCAGGGTGATCACTATCGATGAGACTCTTTGTGTTGTTCCACTGATGTGTTGATGTGCAGATGCGGTGAGCTTTGGCTTCATCGATAGGATGTTCACATATCGACGGGTGACATTTCATGTCCCACTGATATGTCAATGTGTGTTGAGCGGTTGAAGAGGAACCAAGTGGTGAAGAACCTGATTGATGACAAAGATTTCTTTGATTTGACAATGTTGGCTACATTCTGTGACATCTTAAGATAGGTACAATTGAATGCCTTTTTGTTAAGCATAATTTCTTGTGCACTTGACATGTGGAGGCTTCCTAAGAGGTGAATGTTGTGAAGGAAGGTGGGTCCCTTAAGTTGCTTTATGTGAGGGGTGGTCCAATCATGAACACTTGTTAGTGCCTCAGAAGTTTCCTGGGGAATATAGTGGATACCACTAGAGATTCCCCAAAGGAGCTCCAACGGCTAACACATTGCTGGTGGGACTCGATAAAGTAGGTGGTTAGTATTAGCAAAGGTGGTTGCCTCTTGACAATGAATGTTTGGATGGCGGTTCCAAGAGGGTTTGTTGGCTATTGGTGGTTGTTTCACAAACCACCATACCGTGAGGGCTTTTCTCTTGGATAGTGGTAGAGCTATTGACTGCCGAACCTCAAAGGTTTGACTGATGGCTAGTGATAGGGCTTAGGGTGATCGATCTATAGGTGGTGATGAACCTGATCAATGACTAGTGGTTGAAATATTGTGTGTGTGTCTCGAGGGTTTGATTAGAGTGCAAAATTGATTGTAGGGTGGCTTGATGTTAGCTGTAAAGGTGGTGCATGCAACACGAGATGGTGAAGCTTGTCGATGGGGTATTATGAGACCCTGATGGTTGTTTGGTGAAGTTTTAGGATTAGAGTCTTTTGAATGGAAGCTAGGAGGTTGGCCTAAGGCCGATGGAATCTTGATTGATGCTGAGTCAGAAGGCGAGGCTAGATGTTGATCGATAGTAAGCCAAAGATGAGAAGTTGAAGTTGAAAGAAAATAAAGCCGATAGAGATTAGATCATAAGATTGAATGATCAGCATATTGATAGATCCATGATCGGTAAGCTTGGTTATAGATTGAAGAGTTTGTGTTCGAGCAGTATGTGGAGAGCATTGTAACTACGAACATTGAGACACTCAGAACCTAAGTAGATGTGAACCTAAGGAGGTCGTGAGGATGTGTCGACTGAAAAGTTGGCTATGTGAGTGGACTAAGGAGCTGAAGGGAATCTTCACTATATGTTTTGTGAAGACATTGTAATAGTGCAAGGTTGTAGATCTATGTTGTTGCCTATTTTTCTCTAGATGAACAAGATGTAACTCCTATAATGGCTATAAGCCTGATATTGTATTGTAATCGTTTGTTGTTGAATAATACAGTGGCTCTATCTTTTGGAGTGGGGTTTTTTACTTGAAAGGGTTTTCCCCATGTATATTTGTGTGTTCATTTGTTTTTTCTATTCATTGCATTGAATCTATTTTTAGTTTTGGATATTATTTTCTCAGAAGGATCAATAAGGGAGAACTATTGTGGCTATTTCTTCTTTATGGCATAGTTGATAGTGCTTCACGAGTGGTTTGGAAACAAAATTCATTGAGGCACTACTGGTTTTAGATTTTAGATCTGAGATGTTCTCATATGGTAACCCCAACAAGTGGTATCAAAAGCTGGTTAAAGGTGGTCAAGGTTTTTTCATGATACCAACAAGTGGTATCAAAGCTTTCTCTTGGTTACTAAAGTTATGGGTATTTCTCCTATGAAGTTTTTGTAGCTTGAAAAGCTTGAGGAAATCTGGAGGAATCGGTTGGTGTTTGATCCTTCGATGAGTGGAAGTTCTTTCTCTTTTTGATTTAAGATGCAGTTTGAAAGTCACTGGAGTTTCTTGGAGTTGATCATGTTGTAACGATGTGGTCTAAGGCTCATGGTTGGTAAAAAATGATATTGATGCAAAGGGCATGAGATATGCTTATGGTTGTGTTGCAACAAAGCGTGGTTTCATACTAGGTGTCTATGTGAGAGGATCCCTGGCGGTATGGAGTTGCTTTTGCTATTGTTCAACCATGGATTATTGCACTTGTGTTGGATGTTACGACTTAGCACTGAAGGCATTTTCCTTGTTGCTTTGATTGTATGTAGGCTATGAGGTTGATCTTGGTGGTTGATATCTTCTAAATATCCTGGTTCTCTCATATGCTTGTGCATGGTTGTGGTCTTGGAATTGGTCTAAAATGGACCTGTTGTTCCTGCTTACCTGTATCTTGCACTTACATGTTTTAAATTGATGTCTTTGGCTTTGAAGGTTTTCTGTAGATTTTCCTAAAAATTATATGATGCATATTAATTTTTTCTTAAATTTTTTTGGTTAACCATGTTGGTTATGTATAGACTCTTGGGTCATCTAGATGAGCAGTGAATATAGAGGTGCATGGGTGTTTTATAAACACTATGGTTTTGTAGGTTTTGCACGGTCAAGTAAACCTTGTGGCTTGTGGAGGTGTTGTTAAGCTATTATCTAGACCCTAGATTTTTGGGTGTGACTAGATGAGTTAGTTGTAGTTCGACATGTTTTGAGGAGGTGTGATGTCTTCTCTACATGGGAGTGTTGGTATGTGTTTTTCACTCAACATTCTTGAAGTGTTGCTTGTTGGTTTCCTAGAATATGGTGCTTGAGGTGTGGACATGATTAGAAAATCGAATCTATTGTTGATCTGATGTTTGAGTCAAGTTGTCTATGTGGTTGTTCTCTTTGATGATCTCAGTTTTGCAGTTTCCAATGCGATGATAGTGTAGACATCCAAATTTGATCACTTCTATATGATCAAAATTGTCTACTCTATTCATCTATTTCATTAATAATGATTAAATAATTTATTTAATCATTATTTCATTTTCTGCCTAAGGTTTCTAAAGTATGTAATTACATAAATTAAATACTTTACCTTGTCCCTTTTCTTCTCTAAATTACATAAACATGAAAAATTATTTAATTTAGTCATTTAACCTATTTGGATTAAAAACCAATTTTTAATTCCCCTTTTTCTCCCTCCTTGTCACATTCTCCATAACCCTCTTTTAATCTAGATTAAATTAATTAATCTATGATTAGGATGTGCACCACTTAATCAAGATTAAGTGTCACATCCTCCATAATCTCCCACTTGCCTCTAATCTCTCATTAATTATCCTAATCCTGTGTTTGCACAACCTTAATCAGAATCATTAGCCACATTTGGCTTACCTTTTCTGGTCAACCTTCCCACTTACTATTTTTAGCCTGGACTCTCTTTCCCATGTGAATTTTTAATTCACTTTTATCTTTCCAAGGTCTTCCCCATCCTGATGCAAGATTCTAGAAGCCTTGACTTGTCACTTCACATGTGCCAAGGGCTTCTAGAACCTTGTACTTGTCACATCACCCACATGTGACAAATCTCTAGCTTTTGGAGACCCTCTTTTATCCACTAGATTCTTCCAATCATTGTGAATTTTTAATTCACTTTTATTCCTACAAGGAATCTTCTCATCCCCCAAGATCCACCTCATTTCCACATCATTCCACCCTAAGAAATCTCACATTCTACATGTCAAGATGTGAGGGCTTGTGAGTCCTCAACTCACCATAGACCTTCATCTTGATCTTATTGGATCAATCTCAACCATTGAATTCTCTCGAGAATTCCAATTAGCCTATAAATACCCCCTCATTTCCTTCAATTTGGGGGATCAAGTCTTTTGATACCAAACTCTTGTCAATTTTCCATTTGAGTTCTCATCCATCTTGCATCTTGCATCCATTTAACTCCATTGTCCTCCAAGGAGCACACAAGACATCCAAAGATCAAGGGCCAACCAAGAAAGCAACAATATGAAGGTATAACAAACATTCAATTTGTTTTATCTTACTTCCATGTTATCCATTTTCTCAGGCTAATCATTGAGGTGCCCTTTTATCTTATTATTTCCTCTTGTTGCATTATTAGTTTTTATCTAGCATCTCACATTAGGACTTGACATTTTATTAGGATCACATTTTTGGCACGCCCGGTGGGACCCACAAAGGGTTTCTTTATTTTACCTTTTTTGTTGTTTAGCTTGTTTGCAGATTCAGGCTCTAGAGGGGCAGATTTTCCCTCTCGGGTGCTGTAGAGGGGTGGATATGCCCCCGCTGTTTAACGTTTCTGATAGTTTTTACTGCAGAAGTGTGGATACGCCCTCGCTGTTCAACATTTTTCTTAACTATTTTCTATAGAAGTGCGGATACGCCCCCGTTGTTCAACGTTTTTTTTTAATTGTTTTCTGTAGAAGTGTGGATATGCCCCCATTGTTCAACGTTTTTCTTAATTATTTTTTGTAGAAGTGAGGATAGGCCCCCGCTGTTCAACGTTTTTCTTAATTGTTTTCTGCAGAAGTGCGGATATGCCCCCACTATTCAACATTTTTTTTTTAAACTGTTTTCTGTAGAGGGGTAGATTTTCCCACCCAATTCAGCATTTTTCACTGCAGAGGGGCAGATTTTCCCTAAACAGCACATTCCAGAAGGTAAAAAAGTGCATTTCAGCTTCGATTTTGTCCTTTTCTTTGGTTGTTCTGTGCTCTAATCCTCTAACCCTGTTGTTGGTGGGTGAAGTCATATTTCTTGCTGATATCTTGAGTGTTTTGCTGAAAATCACAAAGCAAAAGGAGATAAAACAACTAACATTTATTTGCAGGGCTTTTTGTTTTATTCTGATTTTTGAAGTCTTTCCTTACTGCTTTATCTATTTACTTAGTATAAGTAGGGGAAAGCAACATTTGCTGTTTATTGTGTCTATTTTATTTGTTTTACCCTAAGGGGGCATTAGTTTGTTTTCACCTTCCTCCTTTGCACTTTGTGCAGATCCGAAGGGGGTAGTGGGAAATAATTAGTGTCTTCTTCTTAGTGGGACTTGCTTAGAGATTTCATCACCCCAAGGGATAATCCCAACCACATACCAGTGGGGTATATAAAGTGGGGAGAGCCAAAGTTGTACCCCAATCTAGTTGCATCGTAATTGGCAGAGCATCGAAGCTAGAGTGATACCTAGATAGACATGAAGAGTTGGTCTAAGTTTTTCAGTATCTCATTGGGGTTCCCGACTCACACTTGTGACAGACTAGTGTTCATAGTTTGTGTCTCATGTACCGAGCATATATCGAGGACTCCCTAGAAACTTTGTTCATCTTAGAGTAAGAACTTTGTTGGCCATACCCCTTAACACTAATCATAGGATTGTGCTTGTTCAAAGTATATTTCTATGAAAAACCAAGAAATTTTGATAAGTCAAACCGTCATTGAATCATTTTAAGTCCTTGCCAAAATCCCTCATCCAAACCAAGTTTCTATTTTTCTATAGAGGGGTGAACTTGCCCCCTATTTCAGCATTTTCCACTGTAGAGGGGCAAACTTTCCCCCCTATTTCAGCATTTTCCACTGCAGAGGGGCAAACTTGCCCCCCTATTTCAGCATTTTCCACTGCAGAAGGGTGGATTTGCCCCCTTGTTTCAGCCTTTTCCACTATAGAAGGGTGAACTTGCCCCCCTATTTCAACACTTTTTTCTGTAAAAGTGCGGATATGCCCCTGCTATCCAACGTTTCTGACAACTTTATTGTAGAAGTGCGGATATTCCCCACTAAACAGATAGTTTCATCCATTTGACCATTCTAAACCACCATTTGAACCCCCAAAGTCTCTATTTGACCATTTGATCATCCTAAACACTCATCTAACCAATCCAAACGTCCATTTAACCAATCCAAACGTCCATTTGACCAATCCAAAGCTTCATTTAGCCATTCCAAGCCCTTGTTTAAGATTTCTAAAACGTCCATTTACCACATTCACATTGATCATCCCACCATTTGGGCTACCCATCTTATCGTGAGACCTAAACATCTTCAACAACACATCTTCCATTTGCATTCATCATCATCTCTCAACGCAAAATCCCTTAAACCTTGTTTTAGGAGCTATTATCCCAAATTGACCAAGGCGTTAAGTTGATCATTATCTTACATAATCAATCCTTGTCTTCAACCTAATCAATCCACTTCTATCTTGAGGCGGATTTGTGTTGTAATTCAACGTCATTGGCCCAAATCAATCCCCTTTCATCTCAAGGTAGATTCGGTGTCATGATCATTGATTTGGCTAGCTCAAATCGATCAATCAATGTCATAAGTCACTTAGGGTGATTTCCAAATCAAGTTTTAGGATCCCCTGCAATAAAATCAATCCTCATCCAAATCATCCAATTGATATATCATCAATTGATCCAATCAAGTCAATCCAAATCCAAATCATCAAATTGATATATCATCAATTGATCCAATCAAATCAATCCAAATCCAAATCATCTAATTGATACATCATCAATTGATCCAATCAAATCAATCCAAATCCAAATCATCTAATTGATATATCATCAATTGATCCAATCCAATCTTTATCCTAGTAATCAAATTGATACATCATCAATTGATCCATCAACCAATCCTTATTCAATTATCAAATTAATTGATATGTCATCAATTGATCCATTATCCAATTCCAATCTGAGCTTTCATCCAATCCCCATATGAGCTTCCAATACATCCTAGTTTTCTATCCATCATCTATTCTTTCCTTCTAATCTATATCCATCATGAATCTTTATCCCCCTCTCACATGACAAATAATAGTAATCAAGGGGAATCCTAACTCCGTTGATGACGATAATGAAAAATCTTGTTGATCATGAAGATTGTTATATAGATCCCCTTGACACTATCATTGCTAGCAAGCTCTCTCCAATCACCTCCCAAAATCCCACTACTTCTTCAAACTATCCCACCATGCCTTCATCCACATCTAATAACGGTTCTTATGCTACCCTTAACAAGGGATATCCAACATCCTCACCATCGACATAGTCATCATGTCCTCCCTTACAACATCTATTCTATCCAACATCCACATCCTCTTATCCTCATCATCATCAACAATCCCAATACCTCTACCTTAATCCCACATCCCAATCTTCTCATCCTAATCCAACACTCACACATTCCTATCACAATCCCCCATACCAATATTCCTCCTATCCTAATCCACCATCTCAATCCTCTCATCCTAATCTACCATCCATATCTCCTACGCCAACCCACCATACATGTCCTCCTATGATAGCTCACCACTCAATCTTCCCATCCTAATCCAACACCCACACCTTCCTATCACAACCCCCCATCCCAATATTCCTCCTATCTTAATCCACCATCTCAATCCCCTCATCCTAATCTACCATCCATATCCTCCTACGCCAATCCACCATACATGTCCTCCTACAATGGTTCACCACCTCAATCTTCCTATTCTAATCCAACATCCACACCTTCCTATCACAATCCCCCATCCCAATACCCTTACATCAATTCCACATCTCCCCATTCTAATCCTTTATCCACATCTTCCTACCATCACTCACCATCCCCATCTAATCCAACATCCACATCCTCCTATGTCACTCTCCCTTTTCCTGCATTATATCTTAATCCTCCATCTCCTCCAACCACTCCAAGTCCCCCATATAGTCCCATCCACTCACCTAATCATAATCCTCCATCTCCTCCTAGTTCTACATCTAATCCTCATCCACACATCCCCTCATATAATCCTCCAATTCTTAATCCTAATCCTCCATCTCCTCTTAGTCCTCCATCCAATCCCATCCACACATCTAATCCTTATCCTCTATCTCCTCCTAGTACTCCATCCAATCACATCCCCACATCTAATCCTAATCCACAAATCCCTAATCCTAATCCTCCATCCATTCCCATCACTCTACCTAATCCTACATCCCTTCCAAATTTCGCTCAAGGACTCATGACAAAAGAGACATCATGCCCTCCCACTTTATCATGTACTATCACTAGTGATGAGGCCCTCCTCCATCCTAGACCTATCCCTCCCATCACCATTCCTAACATTGTCCAAATGGCTGAGTCGGTCAAACCCATCGAATCCATTAAATCCCCATCTTCTACTTCTAGATCCACCCAATCCATTGAAGACATCCAATCCCCTCCTCCCAATCCTAATATTCACAAACTTCAATCCCATAACCTTCATGAATCCTCCCTCCTCCTATCTCCCCCAATTGAGGCATCCCTCCAACACTCTTCCATCCTCATACATCCCACACAAGATGATTCATGCCAAGAGCTTGATCCAAAGCGTACAAGCATATCCCCTTCTCCAAATCCAGATCCTCCCATCCCATCCACTACATCCCAAGATCATAATCCCCCATCCATCCCATCTCATGATCCTATCCTCCCCTCCACCCCATATCAAGTTCACACTAGCTCATCCACTCCATCCCATGATCCCCTTTACATTCAAGATCCAAACACTCCATCTCATGAGCCCTTATCATTCACTGCCATAAATCTAGATTCCATCATAATCCCCAATTCCTCTCATGTTCCCTTATCACTCATTCCTCTGGATGTGGCTATCCCCTCCTCTCCATCGCATGATCCTTCATCACCAATCCCAATGCCACTTTTGTACAACCTTGGTCGCATTACACTTATCGTGGTGGCCTTCTTATAGAAGCAAAACAAAGTATAGGCACCACCTTTCCTCCTCCACCTGCTAACACACTCGCATCATGCTTCCAAAAGAATAAGAATCCTACCATAGATCACATGCTCGAAAACATGAGCTATGAAGGAAAAGGTTTAGGCCTTCATGAGCAAGGAATGTTAGAGCCCATTCAAGTCAAAGAACATCCAGACACACATGGTCTTGGATATATCTCCCAAAACCCACACTCTAAAGATGTTGGTACAACCTCCGTACATCCTAAACGATCCTCTTCTAAAGGCACAAGAGGTACTTTCCATCGTTCTACCAAGTCATTTGCCGCCATCCCCCCTCCTCCATCATATTACCTCAAAACAACCATCCATCTTCCTCCCTCATCCTCTAAATCCATTTTGGGTCCTTATGTCCCTCTATCCATCATTTCTCATCCTCCATCTACTATGGGTTCTTATATCCCTCCATCAAATCCCCACACATCCTCCATATACACAGTCTATTTTGGGTCCTTATATCCCAAAATCACCCCCTCCATCTTATCCTATTCATCCTTTCATTCATCCACCCCCTCTCCCTCGTACACAACATAAAAATCCTACCTTCATAACTCCTAATCAGGATCAACAAAGGCACATACCTACACATTCTCCATCTACACGTAATCCCTATAACCCTACCTCCATCGCTCCACATCATCCATCTCCTCATACCCATCCCATTGCTACTAAAAGCACTTTGGATGCCAAAGCAACAATACATAAATCCAAACATCCACATGAATCTAAAGTTCCTCATGTCCCCTTCAAAAGACATGTTGAAGAACAGAAAAATCGAATCCAAAATCCCAATCAATCCAAAAGGCCACAAAGGCCCACCAAAGCAACACTCAAAACCATGTGGATCCCAAAGAAAAAAGGTACAATACCTTCAAATGACACGTCCATAATGACATCCAAAGTTTCTATTCCCCCACAAAATCATTTGCATCCTCCATCTCCTAAATCTGTTTTGGGTCCTTATGTCCCAAAATTCCCTATCCCAATGCCTCCATTATCACCACATTATCCACCCATCAACCCTCCTATCATTTCACATCTACCACATGTGCCAATGTTGGTCCTGAACACCTTCCCCCATCACACATCCACTCCATCGTTCCATCCATACACTTTCCAACATCCCATCCACTATCCCCCATATCTCCCCCATCAAATTCCTTTAATCCATCCTCTTGCATAAACCATCCAGTATAATAAGGTTGTACCAACATCGGAATAGTCCCTTCAAACATGGGATCTTATTACCTCATTTGGAAATTCATGCTTATGTCTTCCGAATCCATATCCTCTAACTATGCATATCCATATCCCTATCCTCATCCATCTTCACCCGTATCCTAGTCCAAAAAGTCAAAAAGTCAAAAATTCAAAAAGTCAAAAAAAAAAACAGTAAAGAGAAAATCATTCGTCCAATGGTGAAAACTTGGAAAACAAGTGCCTTGGATTAGTACCATGATGAAAATTTGGAGAACAGGCATCATGCATAAATCCCTCATCTAGTCTCCTTCCACGATTGGGGGCAATACCCACTTACACATTCCTTTCCTCCATCTCCTACATCTACCTATCTTCCACATCTTACCCACCATCTTTCGCATCCTATCTAGTCCCTCCATCTTCCTTGTGATCTTGATACATGCGTTGGACATCTCTTGGCATATATTCCCCTCATCCATACACTATCATATTCCTTCCACACATCTTTCTATCCCTCTTGCCTCGTCATGCATGACACATCTAGAGTGGGGGCATCTCGTTATTTGCAATGAAGTCCTTGGAGACATCATCCATCCATCCCTCCAAGTAATCCTTTCCATCTCTCCATCCTGCCCATCCTTACCTCCCCATCCATTTATCCATCTAGTCATCCCTTCCATCTACCAAATCCTTATCTTCCTATACTCCCATCCTACTACAATCCATATCCATTCGCTCCTTTATTTCCCCATCCTTCTATCTTCCTTCCCTCTTTCCTCATCACACATGACACATCTAGAGTGGGGGCATCTCCTTCTTTGTGTCTTAGTCCTTGAGACATCGTACATCCATTCCTAAGGGAATCCTCTCCATCTCCCCATCCTACCCATCCTTTCCCCCCCATCCATTTATCCATACAATAATCCCTGCCATCTCCCAATCCTTATCTTCCTATACTCTCATCCCCTATTCATCCCATCCATTTATCCATCCAATAATCCATTCCATCCCTCCAATTTTGTATCCCTCTATCCACCTATCCTCGCATCTTTCTATCTCCCCATCTTTATCCATCCATCCATTTCCTTCTATCTCATCATCCCTTGTCATTGGTATCTAGCTATCGGCTACCCCCATGAAATCCAATGCCATGCTATCTCACTATCATCATTCCTATCTATTTCTCACATCTTTACAATATCCTCTCAATCTTCATCTCATCTATCCACCTATCCTAGCATCTTCTTATCCATCCATCCATTTCCCTCTATTATCCCTTGTCATTGGTATCTAGCTCTAGGCTACCCACATGCAACCCAATGCCATTCACATCATCATTCATCCCTCCTATCTATTTACCACATCTTTCTCACATCTTCATCACTCATCTATCCATCATCTCACCTTTCCAATTCATATTCTAATGATCTGATTACCTATCCCATCCCTGAGCTTCACATCCTACATATCTTACACATATCAACTATCATCCTATCCAATCCTGCAAGTCTATCTTGTCTCATCATATCAGTTCCATCCTTTTCTCCATTTATCCTACAAAACCATTGTTTTTCATTGGTCTTGTATTGAACTACGTTGCCCCTGCGCTTTCACGTAGGCAAGGTCAATCATTTGATCTGCCCCTAGGGCTCTATCTTTTTTTTGTCTTGTCATCCTCCATCATTTGTCTTTGGCCTTGTGTCGAAATACGTTGCCCCTGCGCTTTCATGTAGGCAAGGTTGATCATTTGATCCACCCCTGGGGTTCTACCTTTTTTCTATCTTGTCCTCTTCCATCGTCTGTCTTTGGCCTTGTGTTGAACTACATTGCCCCTATGCTTTCATGTAGGCAAGGTCAATCATTTGATCCACCCCCTGGGCATTTGTCCATCTAGTCTTTGTCATCCATTGAGGTCTTCATTTTCCTCTTTCGGATTTTATCCATGGTATTTTATCGAACTACGAGGGCTCTGCGCTTTCACATAGGCAAGGTTGATCTTTGGTCAAACCTTGAGCCCCTAGGTCTTTAGGGTGTGTTGTCTTTTCATCCTATCATCTTATTGTGTCATCAAGTATGTCTTTATCCTAGCTGGTTCTTACAAACAACGGTCATCTATATCACAAGATCCAACTAGTTTCTGGTATCCTGCATCATATCGATCTTTTAGTTTACTATCCATCATCGGTCTCAATAGGATGTATCCTTCCTAACAGATCTCATCAACCCCATCCATCATCTTGATCCTATGGCAAAGGACATTTGAACTTGATTGTGATTTTTTGATGCTTTTGGCTTTTGTTTATCATTTGAGCTCCCTATCATCACTTTTCATGGTCGCCTTGATCCATCATATCATGGTGTGCTTTGACTAGTCAACATAGGGGCATATCTTGCTCATTTCTTTATTTTTGTCTTCTTGGTTGTCCCACGTAGTACCCACCAAGATCCTTGAGGTCTTGTGTTATGCTGGGGCATCCTTTTGTGCTTGTGGTTATTCCAATACCTGGCCCGACCAAAGTCATTGTGACTTTGGGGTGTTGGGATAGCCTTCTTGTTTATTGTTCTTGTTTTATGCATTAGACACTACTTTGTCTTGGTTTACATACCTTGATGCCCAGTGTCTTATACTATAGCAAAAATAAGTGCTCTAAGGATGGAAAATTGCATTTCATTTTCCATTTCATCATCTTTCATATCTCCCCCACCCTCATCCATTCAAATAATCTAATCACACTCTTGGTCTTAGCCTTGCTACAAGCCTTGATCTAATCATCCTCATCATCATCATTATCATCTATGGGGATGTATCCTTCCCTCATCAACAACACTCTCTATGGGATGTATCCTTCCCTATCCTTGTGTTGTTTTTGGATGTATCATTCCCTCGTCAAACATCACTCATCCTCATCCTCATCAGGATGTGTCCTTCCCAATCCTTGTGTTGATTTGGGATGTATCATTCTCTCATTAATTATCCTAATCTTGTGTTTGCTCAACCTTAATCTGAATCATTAGCCACATTTGGCTTACCTTTTCTGGTCAACCTTCCCACTTACCACTTTTAGCCTGGACTCTCTTCCCCATGTCAATTTTTAATTCACATTTGTTTGCCCAAGATTCCTCTCTTCCCCATGTGAATTTTTAATTCACTTTTATCTTTCCAAGGTCTTCCCCATCCCCATGCAAGATTCTAGAAGCCTTGACTTGTCACTTCACATGTGTCAAGGGCTTCTAGAACCTTGGACTTGTCACATCACCCACATGTGACAAATCTTCAGCTTTTGGGAGACCCCATCTTATCCACTAGATTCTTCCAATCATTGTGAATTTTTAATTCACTTTTATTCCTCCAAGGAATCTTCTCATCCCACAAGATCTACCTCATGTACTTCCCTTCCACCTCATTTCCACATCACTCCACCTTAAGAAATCTCACATTCCACATGTCAAGATGTGAGGGCTTGTGAGTCCTCAACTCACCATAGCCCTTCATCTTGATCTTGTTGGATCAATCTCAACTGTTGAACTCTCTAGAGAATTCCAATTAACCCATAAATACCCCCTCATTTTTCTCAATTTGGGGGATCAAGTCTTTTGCTACCAAACTCTTGTCAATTTTCCATTTGAGCTCTCATCCATCATAGCACTTAGCATTCTCATCCAAGGAGCACACAAGACATCCAAAGATCAAGGGCCAACCAAGGAAGCAAAAACATGAAGTTATAACAAACATTCAATTTGTTTTATCTTACTTCCATTTTATCCATTTTCTTAGGCTAATCATTGAGGTGCCCTTTTATCTTGTTATTTCCTTTTGTTGTATTATTAGTTTTTATCTAGCATCTCACATTAGGACTTGACATTTTATTAGGATCACAAATAGATTTGTAGGTTTTTCATTAAAGTGGATCTTTGAGTTGTGTGGTTGGTGAATTAGCTACTCATTGACTGTAGTAAGACAAATCGGAAGTAGATTTTCAATATCCATGAGATTTATTCTATGGTGGTGCAAATCTATTAGCGGACCTTGTATGTGGTCACTTGTGCATTGGCATGGCTGATTTGAGATGAGAGGATGGATGACATTTGAGTACCTAAATATTTGGTTATGGGGACCTGTAGCATGTGAATCATGATGTCATGGAGAGCTTGATAAATTGGTTAGTGTAAGCTTCTTTGATAGTGATGGTGTGGATTGCATGATCTTGTGACCTTGGTGTTGTTCAGTGTTGTTGTTTGATGGAAATGTTGTTGATTGTACCTGAAGACTAGTTGGATCAATAGGTGATCAGTCATGATGCTTGAAAATATCGGTGTCACGGTTTAGTGGGAGATTTAGCAATGTCTGTGGTTTCATCATTTGGTGGTGAATGATCTTCTTTGGTGTTGCAGATGCTTCTTGTGTGATTCTTAGATCTTGTTGCTATAGAAGAGTTCTTTCGCATTTGCATGAGTGATATTTGAAGATGTGCAACATCTTGGAGCCATGAAGGACCTTGATAGTCTTTGGTTGAGGTTTTGGTAGTGCTTGATAGGTGATGTCCTTTTAGAGTTGTGCTTTCTTGATGTCATGTATACTCTTGGCTATACATTAGAGTTTTGGAATGTTGCATTTCTCTTGAGACCATATCTTGTTCACTTGAAGCATGGCATCTCCTAAGGGGGATGGTAAGATCATGATGTCATGATAAGTTCCTATTTTTAGCTGGTTTGGAGGTTTGATAGTGGTCTGGTGTTTCTTTATGTTTTGAGTACTTTGTTCATATGTTGGAGGACTTCATGTTAAGTGTAGTAATGCAGATTGAGTTAGCATGAGATGATAGGTTGCTAGTGCTCATGGATGCATGGAGAATAAGGTGAGGCTACAATTATTTTGTGAATCATGTTGTTTACAATTGAAAGTCTGAGTAGCCTACACCTTGGTTGAATGCAAGTTCAATAGAGACCGATAAGGAGATTTCTCTTGGATAAGTCATGGCGGTTGTTATATCTTGGAGGAGTATCTTTTTCCCTTTGGTCTTCTTGATAGTGAAGTTCTTCCGAGAGGTATTTGCTCATTATATCTTTCAGATGTTTTTTATGCTTTCTTTCATGATATGGATCTTGAATTGTTGTTTAAGTTTCTAGAGGATCCATAGTGAAGGGTGGATAGCATTTTATCTCCTTATGCTTTTGACAACTGGTAGTAGATAAGAATATGGTCTGGTTTGATCTTCCTTGAGTGGCTTTCCTTTGGGATGTGAAGGAGATCACACTTGACATAGGTGGCATATAGAAGTGTGTGTAGAAGGGCATGTTTGGTTTGCATGTTCACATATCATTGTGGATGTTCCTTGGTACTACATGGTTATTCTCATCTATTTTTTGTGATTGGTGGACTTGGTATGCCTGGATCACTTGTGATGTTACTTTTTTTATTGGGATGCTAATGAAGAGATGCATTAAATGCGCTCATTCTGATTCTTTGCATTCACCTAGACAATACCCTTGTAGTGGGAGTACCTAGATGTGTTTGGTCTTTTGACTAGTTGACAAATGGTGCTTTTTCTGTAGTTCATGGGTGAATATGTGATGGCATGAGTTTACTAATGTGCATACCTTATATGTATGGGTGATTTTATGGATTAGCATGAGTTGTGTGTGATATTTTCAATCACGTGGGTTTGATCAATTGGATGGAAGCAGTCAGTTTTCTGGTTGTTGTTCTAGCTAATCATTTATCTTGTTCTGGAGAATGACTTCACATTTTATGTTCCCATTCAAGAGATTTGAAGCTGGTGTTGCTTCTAGATAGCGAGTGAGCATAGTGGAGTGGTGGAAGCTTAATCCCTTTGTTGTTTGAAGGATCTGATGCTTGTGTTTCAAAGAGTGGTGCAAGTTCACCTTGACTTGTTCCTTTTTCCTGTGAAGGATGGTCAGAACTATTGCTTGTGTTGGTGGACATCTCAGATGTTGTTGCAAGTGTCTCACTTGGAGCGTGGAAGCATTGTGGAGAGATTCTTGTTTTTCAGGTTCTGGTGGAAGTCAGCAAGTCTTCGTCAAGTGGGATATTATTGTAAAATGTGCCTCAATCTCGCAAGCTTGTACCACTTTGGTTTAGGGGACTTCATGTGTTCAACCTAGTTCCTTTTCATCAAGAATTTATCTAGTTGGTGGGACTCCTCATGGTGTTCTGACGATGGCCTGACAGGTCCAGCTTGGTGGCATGCTTTATCAGTAGGGCGATCGGTATCAAGGAGACTCTTTGTGTTGTTCCACTGATGTGTCGATGCGGTGAGCTTTGGATTCATCAGCAAGGTGTTTGCATACCGGTGGTAGACATTTCATGTCCCACCGATATGCCGATGTGTGTTGAGCAGTTGAAGTGGGACCAAGTAGCGAAGAACCTAATCGACAATGGAGATTGCTTTTATCTAATGGTTGATGAGGTAAAAATAATCTCAGCATAATAAAATTTGGAAAGCTCATTCTTGCTAATTCAATCTTAAGCCCGTGCCAATTAATTAAACTTTAGGAGAAGTAATTACTTATTTTAAGAAAAATTATGCTTTCTTCCTTTCTTTTGATCAATTGAGGAAATTTTCCAAAGCAGGTTTAATGGGTTGATTTGAGTGTTTTTGTAGGAATTAATAGGTCATCATGCGGTTGTTACAAAAGTGTAGCCAACATGTGCCTCAAAGTAATGTTGTGAACCCACTCCTAGATGCCTGGATGATGTGCCGAAGTTTCAGTTTTAGTTCTTTAAAAATTTTGTTGTGCAAAACTTTAATGGCTCTTCTCGAGCCTTCTACATGTTTTAAAAGATTTAAAGACATCAAGTTAGTTTTAAGTTAAGGAAGACTTTTCAATTTCTATCTATGCCATCATAAATGTAGGATCTAGTTAGAAATTTATCTATAAAACTCTAATTTCATAAGTAATAAAGAGACAGAGAAGAAGTATCATTATGCTGTTTACATGAATTTGCAAATCACTGATGAAATGAGTTATCTAGTTTCTGTTTATTAGTAACTGTTGAATTCAAATGATGGAGACTGTATGTCATAATGGGATTTGATAATCTATAGTTTATGTGAGTTAAAGACAAAGTAGTAAGCCCACAAGCTGGCCACTTGAGGGGAGATAGCTTAGATAGATAAGTATTTTACTGATTAAGTTATTCCCTTTGTTTAAGATAAATTTCTGTTCAGTAGGAAATAACAAGTTGTCGAAGAAGTCAAGTCAGTTGTTCTAGAGCACCATTTTCTTTAATTTGTATAAGTTTCCTTCTGTAATTGAGAATATTCCTTTACTGTTTAGAAGATGCTTAACTATTTCTTTCCTTACTTTTCTGTTTCTGTAGTTTACTAGTTGTTTAGTTTACTTGTTTCCTTGCTTTCTAGTTTAGTAGTAATGTTTTCCAAATTAGTTGTCTTATGATTTTTAACTTAGTATTCCTAGATTTTATTAGAGTAAGATCATTTTCGAGTTAAGTAGTAATGGCTTTGATTTTAGTCTCAATTTTCGTAGTTTAAAAGAAAAATTGAAAAATTTTAATGGGTTGTTTAAATAATCTCCTTCTCCAGAGTTCCTTTGACATTGCCCGGTGAAAAATTGACATTCAATTATTCTAAAGTGGTTGGACCTAACAATAGCCTATCACTTTTTTGTGCCATTGTTGGGGACACTTCTTAAAAATCCTTTGGAACTCTTTTTTCTAAAGTGTTATTAGGAGATGGTTTGAATAACAAATTTTTATGCCAAAAATATCTTAGTTAACTTTCTTTTCTACATGGTCAGGAAAAGAGGCCCTCATGGACGTTTTATACCAAAAACCCCCCCAAAATACGTACCTATCATACATAGGGAAGCCCAAGGCTCAAAAGGCCACACTTCTGAAGAATTAATCAAGCCTACTCCACCTGAGGCTTTCCATTATTTACCTATTGAGCAATCGGCAGAATAGTCTGATATAGAGGAAATTATTTTTGAGCAACATACTCTTCTAAACATTATGGGAGATTATAGAGATGACCCTAACCACAATGAACCTCAGGCTCCTAGAAAATTTACCTATCCTATTACATTGGACACTGATGATGATACTACCATGAAGAAAATTTCTCTAGCTTTCCTTCCAACCTTTCGTGGCTTGCCTTTGGAAGACCCAGACCAATTTCTCTTTGAATTTATATTCCTATGTTAGACTTATGATTATAAGAATGAAAATCAAAATTTGAAGCTTTTTCCATGAACTTTGAAGGACTCAGCAGTGCATTAGTTCATGGGATTGGGTTCGGGTAGTATAACATCTTGTGAAGAGATGGAGACTATTTTCTTGCACAAATACCAGAGTTACTGTAGGGTAAGTGATCGTAAGGAGGAGCTATTTAAGCTAAGGAAAAACGAGGATGAAATTTTAGAGGATTATCTCAATAGGTTCCTCTTCCTCTCTAAAATATGTTGAGAAACGACCATTAGTGTAGAGATTCTCAGAAAAATATTTCTTAAAGGTCTTGATGATGACACTCGACAAAACCTTGATTTAATGGGAAAAGGTGACATATCTCAATTAGCTCTTGAAGAAATATGTGAGCTGTGTTGGAATTTCTCCCATACTAGGGGAGGAATTCACAAAACTAATCTTTTTAAAGGGTCTAATGAGATAGGTAAGATCCACGAAGAAATAGAAAATCTAAAAATGGATATTCTCATACAGTTGAATACCACTCTAGATGGTATACAAGCTAAAACCTGCAACACTGAGACCTTGTCAATTTATTGTCCAAGGTGTCAGAATAAACACTTGTTGTGTGAGTGTCCTTTGGATAAAGTCAATGTTTGTCACCTATGTGAGAAAAATCATCCTACAAACCAGTGCAAGGTTTTATCGAATATTAAGAATACTAAGAAAAAAACCATTTAGGTTGAAGAAGAAATACATGCTTTAAGCCAATGTCAAGGAGGTAATTTTCCTTATGGATAGAATCCTAATCCTACATGGAGACCCCAAAATAACTAGGCTCATAATCAATGGACTCCATCTTGGAATCAGTCACCTCCACCTCAACCTAGTTGGGGAACTCCTTGGGGATCAGTTGATTGGATAAATCACACATGGGGCAATCAACAATGGCCAAATCAACCCCAACAATAGTGGTACCAACAACATGCAGTACCCCAATGGAATCGAGCAATAAATCAGGTCTATACTGAGCCAAGGAGGAATCAATAGCAAAACCTGTTACCCACACCTCAGAACCCTCCTCAACATGAGAAAATAAACCAACCCCAGCTCCCAGTGCAACCACTTCCCAATCCTAATAATAATTGGAAAATAATGCCAGTTTATTCTACTGAACATGAAAACGTTACTGGGCTTAATGCAATACATTTTAGAAATGTGCAATTATGTTCTGTTCGAACTCTTCAACCACCAACCATTGAAGAAATAGAGGAGGAAACTGAACCTACCATTCCAACAAGAGACGCATTGTCTAAGCAGGATATTACTCCTCAAGTCAACGAGCCTTTTTCAGTGGTAGGGGCTGCTGACTTGTCTTAGGGGGAGGAGGATTTTGTTCCAAGAAAGAAAAGGATGGCACCATATCCAGAATGTTTAAATTCCATAACTCGGAAAATACTCTGGAAGTATCTTTGGCTATGGAAACTGTGTTAATTTAGGAGATTAAATAGTTGCAAATTGAAGTTCCTTTGTTGCAAGAAATAAAAGAAATCCTTGAATTAAACTGGTTAATAAAATAGTTATGTATCAAAACACCAGGGTGGAAGCCAAAAATGATAAACACCATTCATATTGATGGTTATTTAGTTGATTTTTTGTCTAGAAAGACTATTGCTCTGAAATACGATGATCCTGGAAGTCCTCTTATAACTGTTATAGTCAATGAGGTAACAATACCAAATGCACTACTGGATCTAGGAGAAGCTATTAATGTGATGGTAGTGGATGTAATGGAAAAATTAGGGTTAACTGATTTACGTCCTACAACCATAGTCTTACAAATGGAAAATTAGTCTATAGCCATACCGAAGGGTGTCATTAAAAACATCCTTGTCAAAGTTGATGGATGGGGTTATCTAGTCGACTTCTAGGTGATTCAATTGCTTACACCTAAGGATAGCTATCCTATAATCCTTACAAGACCTTGGCTAGCTACGGTTGCTACAAAGATTGATTGTAGGGAAGGAGAAATGACCATTTCGCATGGCTAGGATAGAAAACGCTTGCTCTTATATCCCCCTACTAAGCATGAAAAAGTCTGGGTTGATGAACCTGAGGAATCAAATGGTTCAGATAGTTTAGCCTCCCTAGCCATGAGGGTAATTAAGCAACATGGGGAAAAACTGGAAGAAGAGTTAGCAAAAGAGATAGCATGCCTTGCTATAACTCAGAATGAGGAGGAAATGACAGATGTTCCAAGAATATTTGGACAGCCAATTGATATAAGTAGGATAGAGCATAGTTATGCCACAATGGGAATTTCGTGTCCCTTAGCAAATATGATACCCAGAAAAAGTCATTTTTATGAGGATATCACATGGTTTCACCAACTGGTACCTCATAGTTGTCCTCTTAATACGTTGTTACAACCCATGTATATTGTAACCATAGTTCATCCTGAAACAAAATCGATAATGCTAATACCAAGAAAAATCTTGAATATCAATAGCTGGTTGACAGAAACTCAGGAGGATAAGTTGTTTAATATCTTGGTGCAAAGATCCAAAGCTTTTTCTTGGGATTATACGGACATGAGGGGAATTCACCCAAGTGTTTGTACTCATCACATCTATACTGATATCAGTATAAGGCCTATTCGCTAGCCGCAAAGGAGACTCAATCTTGCATTAAAGGATTTGGTCAAAATTGAGATTGATAAACTCCTTCGTGCTGCATTTATTTATCCAATCTCTGATAGTAAATGGGTATCACCTATGGTGGTAGTCCCACAGAAAAATGGGAAGTGGAGAATCTACGTAGACTATCAAGAACTTAATAAAGCCACTTATAGAGACTATTTTCCCTTACCATTAGTTGACCAAGTCCTGGACAACTTGGTGGGGAGGAAGTATTTCTCCTTTCTTGATGGATTTAGTGGTTACAATCAGATACAGGTTGCTCCAGAAAACCAAGACAAAACCACGTTTACCTACCCTTGGGGCACATTTTCATATAGAGTGCTTCCTTTTGGACTATGCAACGTGATGAGGTAAAAATAACCTCATCATAATAAAAATGTGGAAAGCTCATTCTTGCTCATTCAATCCTAAGCCTGTACCAATTTATTAAACTTTAGGAGAAGTAATTACTTATTTTAAAAAAAAAATGCTTTCTTTCTTTCTTTTGATCAATTGAGGAAATTGTCCAAAGCAGGTTTAATGGGTTGATTTGAGTGTTGTTGTAGGGATTAATAGGTCATCATGTGGTTGTTGCTGAAGTTTAGCCAGCACATGCCTCAAAGTAATGTTGCATACCCACTCTTTGAACCCTGGATGATGTGTCGAAGTTTTAGCTTTAGTTCTTTAAAATTTGGTTGTTCAAAACTTTATGGCTCTTCTCGAGCCTTCTGGATGTTTTAAAAAGATTTAAAGACATGAAGTTAGTTTGAAGTTAAGGAATAATTTTTCAATGGCTTTCCATGCCATCATAAATTTAGGATCTAGTTAGAAAGTTATCTATAAAAATAAAATTTCATAAGTAATAAAAAAGAAGTATCGTTATGCTGTTTACATGGATTTGCAAATCACTCTTGAAATGAGTTGTCTAATTTCTATTTATTGGTAACTGTTGAATTCAAATGATGGTAATTGTATGTCATAAGAGGATTTGAGAATCAATAGTTTATGTGAGTTAAAGACAAAGCAGTAGCCCACGAGTTGGACACTCGAGGGGAGTTAGCCTAGATAGACAAGTATTTTATTGATTAAGTTATTTCCTTTATTTAGGATAAATTGTTGTTCGGTAGGGATAACAAGTTGTTGGAGAGTCAAGTTAGTTGTTCTGGAGCACCATTGTCTTTAATTTGTATAAGTTTTCTTCTGTAGTTGATAATATTTCTTTACTGTTTAGAGGATGCTTAATTGTTTGTCCCCTTACTTTTTTGCTTCCGTAGTTTACCATTTGTTTAGTTTACTTGTTTCCATTCTTTCTAGTTTAGTAGTAAGTTTTTCTAGATTAGTTGTCTTATGCTTTTTAATTTAGTATTTCTTGATGTTCTTAGAGTAAGATCATTTCCGAGTTAAGTAGTAATGGATTTGGTTTAGTCTCAACTTTTGTAATTTAAAATAAAACTAAAAATATAAAATGGGTTGTTTGAATAATCTCCTTCTGCAAACTACCTTCGACACTACCTGATCGACAATTGACATTAAATTATTCTAAAGTAGTAGGAACTAACTATATCCTATCACTTTTTGGCACCGTTTCTAGGGACACTTCTTAAAAATCCTTTGAAAGTCTTTTTGTTTAAGATTGTTATTAGGAGATGGTTTGAATAACAAAGTTTTATGCCGAAAATATCTTAGTTGGTTTTCTTTTCTACATGTTTAGGAAAAGGGGCCCCCACGAACATTTTATACCAAACCCCCCTCCCCCAAATACATACCTATCATACATAGAGAAGCGGAAGGCTCAGACGACCACACTTTTGAAGAATTATTTGAGCCTACTCCACCTAAGGCTTTCCATTATTTACCTGTTGAGCAACTGGCAGAACAACTAGATATCGAGGAAGTTGTTTTTGATGAACATACTCTTCTAAACACCATGGGAGATCATAGAGCGGAACCTAACCACAATGAACCTCAGCCTCCTAGAACATTTACCTATCCTATCATGTTGGACGCTGATGATGAAACTGCCATAAAGAACATTTCTCCAGCTTTCCTTCCAACCTTTCGTGGTTTGCCTTTAGAAGACTCTGACCAATTTCTCTTTGAATTTAAAGTCCTATGTCAGACCTATGATTTTAAGAATGACAATCAAAAGTTGAAGCTTTTTCCGTCAACTTTGAAGGACTCAACAATGCACTAGTTCATGGGATTGGGTTCAGGTAGTATAACATCTTGGGAAGAAATGAGACTGTTTTCTTGCACAAATACTAGAGTTACTGTAGGGTAAGTGATCACAAGGAGGAGCTGTTTAAGCTAAGGAAAAATAAGGATGAAAGTTTAGAGGACTATCTTGATAGGTTCCTCTTCCTCTCCAAGAGGTGTGGAGAAACGACCATTAGTGTAGAGATTCTCAAAACAATATTTCTTAAAGGTCTTGATGATGACGCTCAACGAAACCTTGATTTAATGGGGAAAGGTGATGTGTCTCGATTAACTCTTGAAGTCATATGTGAGATTTGTCAAAATTTCTCCCGTACTAGGGGAGGAATCAACAAAACTAATCTTTTTAAAGGGTCGAATGAGATAGGTAAGCTCCGTGAAGAAATAGAAAATCTAAAAACAAATATTCTCGTACAGTTGAATACCTCTCTAGATGGTATACAAGCTAAAACCCACAACCTTGAGACCTTGTCAATATACTATCCAAGGTGTTACAATAAACATCTATTATATGAGTGTCCTTTGGATAAAGTCAATGTTTGTCAACTGTGTGAGAAAAATCATCCTACAAACTAGTGTGAGATTTTATTTGATATTAAGAATACTAAGAGAGAAACCATTCAATTTGAAGAAGAAATACATGCTTTAAACCAACGTCAAGGAGGTAATTTTCCTTATGGAAAAAATCCAAATCCTACATGGAGACCACAAAATAACTGGGCTCATAATCAATCGACTCCATCTTGGAATCAGTCACCTCCACCTCAACCTAATTGGGGAACTCCTTCTTGGGGATCACCTGATTGGATAAACCACACATGGAGCAATTAACAACAGCCAAATCAACCCCAACAACAATGGTACCAACAACATATAGTACCCCAATGGAATCGGGCACAAAATCAGTTCTATACTGAGCCAAGGAGGAATCAATAGAAGAATCTGTTACCCCCAGCTCATAACCCTCCTCAACATGAGAAAATAAATCAACCTCAGCTTCTAGCACAACTACTTCCCAATCCTAAAAATAATCACCAAAATACACCAGTTTATTCTACCGAACATGAAAATGTTACTAGGCTTAATGCAATACACTTTGGAAATGTGCAGTTGCGTTTTGGTCAAACTCTTCAACCACGAACCATTGAAGAAATAGAGGAGGAAACTGAGCCTATTTGTCCAACAAGAGATGCATCCTCTAAGTAGGATATTACTCCTCAAGACAATGAGCCTTTTTCAGCGGAAGGGGCTGCTGACTTGTCTTAGGGGGAGGAGGATCCGCTCTTAAGTCAATATAAGGAGGATCCTATTCCAATAAACAAAAGGATGGCGCCATATCTAGAACATTTAAAGTCCATAACTCTGGAAAATACTTTGGAAGTATCTTTGGCTACGAAAACTACGTTAATTCAGGAAATTAAATAGTTGCAAATATAAGTTCCTTTGTTGCAAGTAATAAAAGAAATCCCTGAATTAAACTAGTTAATAAAACAATTATGTATCAGAACACTAGGGAGGAAGCCAAAATTGATAAATACCATTCATATTGATGGCTATTTAGCTGATTTTCTGTCTAGAAAGACTATTGCTCTAAAATATGATGATCCTGGAAGTCATCTTATAACTATTACGGTCAATGAGCTAATAATACCAAACACATTAGTGGATCTAGGAGCAGCCATTAATGTCATGACAGTGGATGTAATTGAAAAATTAGGGTTAACTAATTTACGTCCCACAACCACAGTCTTACAAATGGTAAATCAGTCTATAGCCATCCTGAAGGGTGTCATTAAGAATGTCCTTGTCAAAGTTGATGGATGGGATTATCCAGTCGACTTCCAGGTGATTCAATTGCTTACACCTAAGTATAGATATCCTATAATCCTTGGAAGACCTTGGCTAGCTATGGTTGCTGCTAAGATTGATTGTAGGGAAGGAGGAATGACCATTTTTCATGGCCACGATAGCAAACGCTTGTTCTTATATCCCACTGCTAAGCCTACTAAGCATGAAAAATTCTGGGTTCATGAACCTGAGGAACCAAATGGTTCAGACAGTTTAGTCTCCCTAACCATGGCGGTAATTAAACAACACGGGGAAGAACTGGAAGAAGAGTTAGTAAACGAGATAGCACACCTTGCTATAACCCAAAATGAGGAGGAAACGGTAGATTCTCTGAGAATTTTTGGAAAGCCAATTGATATAAGTGGAATAGAGCACAGTTACACTACAATGGGAATGTTGTGTCCCTTAGCAAATATGATTACCAGAACAAGTCATTTCTATGAGGATATCACAAGGTTTCACAACCTGGTACCTCATAGCTATCCTCTTAATAAGTTGTTACAACCTATGTATACTGTAAACATAGCTCATCCTAGAACAAAATTGATAATGCTATTACCAAGAAAAACCTTGAATATCAATAGCTGGTTGATAGAAGCTCAGGAGGATAAGTTGTTCAATATGTTGGTACAAAGATCCAAAGCTTTTGCTTCGGATTACACGGACATGAGGGGAATTCAACCAAGTGTTTGTACTCATCATATTTATACTGATATCAATATAAGGCCTGTTCGCCAGCCGCAAAGGAGACTCAATCCTACATTAAAGGATTTGGTTAAAATTGAGATTGAGAAACTCCTTTGTGTTGGATTTATTTATCCAATCTCTGATAGTAAGTGGGTATCACCTATGGTGGTAGTGCCAAAGAAAAAAGGGAAGTGGAGAATCTATGTAGACTATCAAGAACTTAATAAAGCCACTTACAGAGACTATTTTCCCTTTCCATTTTTTGATCAAGTCTTGGAAAACTTGGCCGAGAGGAAGTATTTATCCTTTTTGGATGGATTTAGTCATTATAATCAGATACAAGTTGCTCCAGAAGACCAAGAAAAAACCACGTTTACTTGCCCTTAGGGCACATTTGCATATAGAGTGCTTCCTTTTGGACTATGCAATGCTCCAACAACCTTCCAGAGAGTTGTTCTTGCTATATTTTCTGCTCTTGTTAATGACTGTGTAGAGGTTTAAATGGACGATTTTATAGTCTATGGATTAAATTATGATGAAGCTCTTCAGAACCTAGATCGATTGTAATTCATGCCACCCGATGATCAATCACTTGTATGACAAAGCCTTTCACAAACCTCCATGCAAATTGGAAATCATTGAAGCATACACTAAAAATAAAACAAATAAGTAATTCAAGAGGCAATATTTTCAAAGAGAACCTACGTGGGAGCTTTGTGTTGGAATTGAATTTCTTGCAGTGTACGAAATCAGGAAATGGGGGGTGGAAAAAGAAAGGCAGAGCTAGATTCAGTGGAAAAATTACTGGGGTTGAGTAGCATCTCAAGATTGTTCGAGGAAGCAGGGTGGTTAGACTTCATCACAAAATTTGAAGGCCATAATGAAAAGCTGGTAAGATTCTTTTGCTGAGAACTACACCAATGGCGAAGTGGTACTTCAGGGGAAGCGTTTCAAGGTAAGCTCTAAGATTATTTCTCTCTTATCTAGATTAGAGCATAAAGGCATAAATATAAAAGAAACCTCTCAAGTAACGTACCAAAAATTAGCTGAATTGTTTGTTAGAGAGGGAGACCCATATCCAATGGTAGTAGTAAGTACCAGGGGGAAAAACAAGGGATTCCAGAGAACTTCCATATTAGAACCTTGGGGTATTGCCGTTGCATGGATTATAAAGTACTTTACTTGTGAAGGTCAACTTACCACAGTTGTAGGGCTTGCCTTTCATATGTTGACCCATCTATGTCACGGAAAGGAGGATCCAACTCTTTGGGGTTAATATGTCTGAATTATTGTTTGATTCCTTAAATGCTTCCATGGAGAGGTATAAAACAGGGTCTGGGCCTTTCAAACACCATGGGTTAATTCAACTAATCTGCAAGTATCACTTCCATAAGAAATCCGAAGGGAAATGGGAGAAATTTTTGGAGCAAATGGGGAAGCTTGGAATTGCAAGAACCATAGAATTAGGGGAATCATCCCAAAAGGTTGTTCCATCATCTAGAGCAACCTCCCCTAAGGGCTCTCTGGCTTCGGAAGCTTTTAATCCCACCACTCCTGGTGAGGATTTGCCAGACCTCTATGATGATAAATTCCAAACCCCTGACCTGCAAGAACAGGTTAATGTTGTTTATTCTAACACAAGTAAACCAAGAAAAAAGAGAATGAGGAAAAATCCAACACCTATCATTTTTCCTAAATCACCTCCACTCAAAAGAAGTAAGTGGTTGGCTTCTAAATTCTCTGAGACCCCAATACAGGGTAAGGAGGGAAGTTCACAAAATAAAAATCCTAAGAGGCCACAAGAACCCATAGAAATTTTAGAACAAGCCAATGGAGATGAAACACCCCTAAATAGGGAGGATTTAGGTGAAGTATTTCCTTTTCATTCAACACATATAGAGGAAATTTTCAATGATGGAATCCAAGATAGAGAATGTGAAGGGGATTGTAGTGTGCCTGAATTTTTTTCACCCAATGTAGATAAAATTGTTGAATTAATTGAAACCAGTTGTGCCAATGCTGAATTAGAAAAATATAAATTAGAAATTGTTGATTTATAGAGACAATTATCTACAAATAATGAGTTGATAGAATTGCATAAAGAAGAGTTGGTTGTACCAACTACTATAATAAATAAAAGGAATCAGAAAATAAGAGATTTGAAGCTACAATTGCAGGAAAAATATTCAAACATCTATAAGTTTCAGGAAAAAGTGCAAGAGTAGTATGAAAAGCATAAAACTTACAGTGAGAATATTGCACAAAAAGATGAAGAAATGGGAAAAATAAAATATAATTTTATACTCATGATCTCAGCTTTCAAGGAGGACAAGAAAATAAATACTAAGGATTTAAACACTTCTATCAACAAAATATTTGAACTAAAAGAGGATCTGAAGGAATGCACTTTGAGACCCCAAACTAAGTCCAAAGCAATTCAAACTGAATTAGTTATAATTAATTGGTTTCAGGTCAGCATTCTACATCTATTAACAAAATGGATGGAATAGTGTTACTTCCTCAGAAATGTCCAAAATGAAAATCATAGGCTCAAGAAAGAACTGGTGCTCCTAAAGGAATCATTTCACAAAGCCTACAGAGGGAAGCAGGATGCCTGTCAACTTATGGACTATTTGCTAAATTATAGAAGGCCATCGAGAATTTACTCAACAGTTTTAAATGAACAATGGCTGAGATGGAAACTATTCAGGATCTATAACCATCATCCCTATGAGCTCGATGACAAAGATTTTGTAAAAATATTTGTGGAATCAACTCCTAAAGATCAGGATTTAATCTGTGAATTCTTTCTGCATGATTTGTTATTAGAAATCATACAGATTTCTTTATTAATTTGTTTGTTCGAGAGGTAGAATTGTGGGCATTTCTCTCAACTATGAGAAATCAAATTCATTGGCAAGATAGGACAAAATAATTTGTACAAGTAGAGAAAACAGTGGGTCTCTAGATCAGGTCACCAAATTCAAGGCCTGAGGGGTTCAAAGCTACATTTTTGTCTCTTCTAGTTAATGAAAAGATGAGGAAAAGGTATGGCCTTAAGATGTGTTATGACAATTTCATAGAAAATGGATAGAAATTAATTGGAAAATCATGGCATGCTTACGAGAAAAGGTTCACCCCTCTTATAGCTTATTTAAAGAAAAGAGAAGTTATTTCTCCTCTAAACATCAGATGGTCATTCAGAAGGGTTGATGCTCTAATTAAAATTATGAAAACACTAAGAACAAAGTGGATAGGAATGAAATACAGGCCCCCCTTGCTACTGAATCCACCCTCAACTTTTAATATTTCCACAAATCAGAATGTCAAACTTTTTAAAGAGTGGAGAGAGAATGTGATGTTCCATAGAGGGTTCATTCATAACCCTGAAACTTTCGATGCATTCGCTAGAGAAACTCATGATCTCGGTACTCTTTATGAAGAATGGAATAAAACTCAAGGGTTTAACTATGGAGCAGGAGGACCTACCAGAAACTAGGTAGAGGAGGAAATGATGAGGTAAAAATAACCTCATCATAATAAAAATCTAGAAATCTCATTCTTGCTAATTCAATCCTAAGCCTGTGCCAATTTATTAAACTTTAGGAGAAGTAATTACTTATTTTAAGAAAAAATATGTTTTTTTTTCTTTCTTTTGATCACTTGAGAAAATTGTCCAAAGCAGGTTCAATGGGTTGATTTGAGTGTTGTTGTAGGGATTAATAGGTCATCATGCGGCTGTTGCTAAAGTTTAGTAATGTTGTGTACCCACTCCTTGAAGCTTGGATGATGCACCAAAGTTTTAGCCTTAGTTCTTTAAAATTTAGTTGTTCAAAACTTTATGGCTTTTCTCAAGCCTTCTGCATGTTTTAAAAATCTTTAAAGACATCAAGTTAGTTTGAAGTTAAGGAATACTTTTTCAATGGCTATCCATGCCATCATAAATTTAGGATCTAGTTAGAAAGGTATCTATAAAACTAAAATTTCATAAGTAATAAAAAAGAAGTATCGTTATGTTGTTTACATGGATTTGCAAATCACTGTTGAAATGAGTTGTCTGATTTCTATTTATTGGTAACTATTGAATTTGAATGATGGTAACTATATGTTGTAAGAGGATTTGATAATCTATAGTTTATGTGAGTTAAAGATGAAGTAGTAGCCCAAGAGCTAGCCACTCGAGGGGAGTTAGCCTAGATAGATAAGTATTTTATTGATTAATTTATTTCCTTTGTTTAGGATAAATTGTTGTTTAGTAGGGAGAACAAGTTTTTGGATAGTCAAGTTAGTTGTTTCGAAGCACCATTGTCTTTAATTTGTATAATTTTTCTTCTATAGTTGATAATACTTTGTACTATTTAGAGGATGCTTAATTGTTTGTTTCCTTAATTTTCTGCTTGTGTAGTTTACCAGTTGTTCAGTTTACTTGTTTCCATGCTTTCTAGTTTAGTAGTAATGTTTTCTAGATTAGTTGTCTTATGCTTTTTAATTTAGTATTTCTTGATGTTCTTAGAGTAAGATCATTTTCGAGTTAAGTAGTAATGGATTTGGTTTAGTCTCAACTTTTGTAATTTAAAAGAAACTGAAAAATATAAAATGGGTTGTTTGAATAATCTCCTTCTGCAAACTGCCTTGGACACTACCCAATCAACAATTGACATTCAATTATTCTAAAGTATTAGGACCTAATGACGACCTATCACAATGCACCAACAACCTTCCAGAGAGTTGTTCTTTCTATATTTTCTGCTCTCATTAATGACTGTGTGGAGGTTTATATGGATGATTTTATAGTCTATGGATCAAACTATGAAGAAGCCCTTCAAAACCTAGATCGAGTTCTACAAGTTTGTGAGGAAAATAGACTATCCCTTAGCCATGAGAAATTCTTAATAATGGTGGAGCAAGGAATAGTCTTGGGTCATCATATTTCCTCAGAGGGAATAAAGCTAGACCCTAAGAAAATTGAAGTCATCCAACAGTTGACAACTCCTCAAACTCAGATAGAGGTAATAAGTTTTCTTGAACATGTTGGTTACTACAGAAGATTCATAAAATGCTTTAGTAAAATTGCAGCTCATATGTTCTCTCTTTTATAGAAAGAAGTAGAGTTTGTCTGGACATCTGAGTGTCAGCAATCATTTGAAGCAATCATAGAAAATGTTTTCTCTACTCCTATTCTGAGAGGGCCAAACTTGATTATTCCATTTCATATCTATGTTGATGCTTTTGATGAGGCTATCAGAGTGATTCTGGGACAAGAAGATGAGAATAGGGGGAAGTATGCTATATATTTTATCAACAAAAATCTTACTTCAGCAGAAAAGAATTATATAACAACAAAAAAATAATTCTTGGGTGTTGTTCATGCTATCAAGAAATTTTGTCATTATATTATGGGGTATAAGGTCACAGTTTACATGGATCACTCAGCTGTGAAGTACCTAATGAACAAACCTGTGGTAAATGGTCGAATCATGAGATAGCTATTGCTTCTTCAAGAGTTTAATGCCACAATTCTTAGTAAACTAGGAAAATATATTGTGGTAGCCGATTTTCTGTCATGAATCAAACATGAAGAAGATGCTATTACCCCTGTATAGGATGATATTCGAGATGAAAATCTATTTAGGGTTTCTGTAAAATCACCTTGGTTTGCAGATATCGCTAATTATTTAGCTGCATCTAAGATACCTCCAGGGTTCACAACTAAGCAAAAGAAGCGAATAATCAGGGAGAGTGCCCCATTCAAGTGGATTCACGGAATGGTATTTCGTTGTTGTCCTGACATGATTTTGATGAGATTTGTAAGAGCTAGTGAAACCTACAACATTTTGAGGGCCTGTCACGATGACCTATCGAGAGGAAATTACTTTGGAAAGAGAACTTCCCACAAAGTCCTAGGTGTCAGATACTATTGGCCCTCAATGCACAAAGCCATTAAGAACTATGTGCATCATTGTGATGAATGTCAGAGGGTAGGAAGACCAACTACTTCTTCAGAAATTCCGTTGCAGCCGCAAGTAGTCCTTGAACCATTTGAAAAATGGGGTTTAGATTTCATCGAACCCATAGATCCTTCCTCTCAAGGGAAAGAGTATATACTAGTTTGCACTGACTACATGACAAAGTGGGTAGAAGTTCAAGCCTTGAGAATGGCTAGGGAAGAACAGGTCACAAACTTGCTTTATAATAAAATCTTCCTTAAATTTGGAGCCCCTCAAACTATTGTAACTGATCAAGGACCCCAATTCATGTCTCAAGTGAATTTTGCATTTACCAATCATTTTCAGGTAAGCCATAGAAATTCATCTCCTTACCACCCTCAAGTGAATGGCCAAGTAGAAGTGACTAATAGAGAACCAGAAAATATTCTAATAAAAATAGTCTCTTCTAGATGAAAAGACTAGGCCAGGAAGCTCCCTGAAGCCATATGGGCATACAATACTACCTGGAAATCTATGACTAGATTTAGTCCTTATGAGCTAGTTTTTGGGAAGAAGCCTCTTCTTCCCATTGAGTTCTAATTGCAAACTCTATGAATGGCAATTAAATTAGGTCTAGATTTAAAAAGAGCCCAAGTTGAAAGAATTGTGCAACTGAGCAAATTAGATGAACTCCATTTAGACGCCATTCATCAAACTGAACTAATTCAGCATCAATGGAAGGTATGGCACGATAAACATATTAAGGAAAAGGAGTTTCACAATGAGGACTAGGCCCTATTATTTTATTCTAAATAAAAAGACCATAAGGGCAAGCTCAGAACTCACTGGTTGGGACCTTATGAAATTGAGGAAGTCTTTTCAAATGGAACTGACCAGTTAAAGCCAATCGATGGTGACATGCGAACTCTATTGGTTAATGGTCATCGCTTACATGTCTACCATAAGCCATTCAACAAGGAAGAATTTACAAGGATGGTCGAAATGCAAGGTAAGGTCTAATGTGTTGACTCTGCCACGACAAAGTCTATTAAGTAAAAATATTAGGCTGCTATTTAAAATATATATATATATAAATAAATAGATAGACATTTATGCTGATATATTTCCCTTTATTTAATCTCCAATCATTTTTGGACTTAGCTAAACATTTTCCATATTTTTACAGGACTTCTCAAAAAGCAGAAAGTAACTTCCGGAGTACCCCCCAAAGATGCTCTGGAACGTAAAGATACCAATGCTCCGAAACTTGATGTTTTCAAAGCCCGATGCTCTAGAACTCGGATAAATCTTATCATGATGAGGAGGCATTGTGTATGAAGGTTGAAAGCCATGAAGATTATTTTCCATGTCACTCAAACCTTTTGTTTCGTTATTGCTCTGACTGCATCTTCCAGCGATGTTCTGGAACCTTTCATTCTGTTGTTGCTCCAACTGCATCTTCCAACGATGCTCCAAAACCTTTCATTTCGTTGTTGCTCTGGCTACATCTTCCAGTGATGCTCTAGAACCTTTCATTTTGTTGCTTCTCTGACTACATCTTCCAGTGATGTTCCAGAACCTTTCATTCCATTTCTACTCTAGCTGCATCTTCCAACAATGCTCCGGAACCTTTTATTCCATTGTTGCTTCGGTTGCATCTTCCAGCGATGCTCTAGAACTTTTCATTTCATTCTGCTTTGACTACATCTTTCAGCGATGCTCCAGAACCTTCATTTCATTCTTGTCTCAGTCGCACCACAGACCGATGCTCTGAAACTTATGCACTCGTTTCAAGCGTGTTGACCAAAATATGTGCTCTGGAACTTGTTTGGTTATCTTCTACCAGCGTTTTCAAAATTTCAAAATTTTCGCGATTCTTCCGCCAGAGTATCCGATAATTTGTCTTTCTATTTTTGCTTTAGTTGTAGGTAAACCACCCAACTCCATACTCCTCATTGACAGCTCTATCCCCCATAGAATTCTGCACCATATCATAATAACTCCATCATCATTTCAACCAATACCTTCACACCGCCTTCACGTCATCCTGTCAAATTTGTGAGGATTAAGATCTTTGTGCGATCATGGAACGAGGGTAAGTATTAATTTTTGCTTTAAATAGGTAGTTATTTTCAAATAAAGAATAATTAATTGGTACGAACCTCACTTCCAAATTAGTAATTCATACCACTCGATGATCAATCACTTGTACGGAAAAACCTTTTGCAAACTTCCATGCAGATTGGAAATAATTGAAGCATATGCTGCAAATAAAACAAATAAGTAATTCTAGAGGCAATGGTTTCAAAAAAGAACATGTGTGGGAGGTTTGTGCTGGAATTGAATTTCTTGCAGTGTACGAAATCAGGAAATGGGGGGTGGAAAGAGAAAGGCAGAGCTAGATTCAGTGGAAAAATTATTGGGGTTGAGTAAAATCTCCAGATTGTTTGAGGAAGTAGGGTGGTTAAACTTCATCAAGAAATTTGAAGGCCATAATGAAAAGCTAGTAAGATCCTTTGCTGAGAACTACACTAGTGGTGAAGCGGTACTTCAAGGGAAGTGTTTCAAGTTAAGCTCTAAGATTATTTCTCGCATATTTGGATTAGAGCATAAAGGCATAAATATAAAAGAAACCTCTCAAGTAATGTACCAAAAATTAGCTGAATTGTTTGTTAGAGAGGGAGACCCATGTCCAATGGTAGTAATAAGTACTAGGGGGCAAAACAAAGGGTTCTAGAGAACTTCCATATGAGAACTTTTGGGTACTGTCGTTGCATGGACTATAAAGTACTTTACTTGTGAAGGTCATCTTACCACAGTTGTAGGGCCTGCCTTTCGTATGTTGACCCACCTACGTCACGGAAAGGAGGACCCAACTCTTAGGCTTAATATGCCGGAATTCTTGTTTGATTCCTTAAATACTTCCATGGAAAGGTATAAAATAGGGTTTGGGCCTTTGAAACACCACGAGTTAATTTAGCTAATCTACAAGTATCACTTCTGAAATAAATCCGAAGGGAAATGGGAGAAATTTTTAGAGAAAGTGGAAAAGCCTGCAATTGCAAGAACCATAGAATTAGGGGAATCATCCCAAAAGGCTATTCCATCATCTGGAGAAACTTCCCCTAAAGGCTCTTCGACTCCAAAATCTCTTAATCCCACCACTTCTGGTGAGGATTTTTAGATCTTTGTGGTGATAAATTATGAACACCTGACCTACATGAATAGGTTAATATTGTTTATTCTGACACAAGTAAACCAAGAAAAAAGAGAACAAGGAAAAATCCAACACCTATCATTTTGCAGGAATCACCTCCACTTAGAAGAAGTAAGTGGTTGGATTCTGAATTTTCCAAAACCCTAATACAAGGTAAGGAGGGAAGTTCACAAAAGAAAAATCCTAAGCGGCCACAAGAACGCATACAAATTTCAGAGCAAGCCAATGAAGATGAAACACCCCTAAATAAAGAGGATTCAGGTGAACTATTTCCTTTCCATTCTGCACATATGGAGAAAATTTTCAATGATGGAACTTAGGGCAGAGAACCTAAAGGGGATTGCAATGTGCCAAAAAAATTGTCACCCATTGTAGATAAAATGGTTGAAACAGTTGAAACCAATTATGCCAATGCTGAATTAGAAAAGTATAAATTAGAAATTGATGATTTACAAAGGCAATTGTCTAAACATAACAAATTTATAGAATTGTAGAAAGAAGAGTTGGTTGTACAAACTACTATAATAAATAAAAGGGATCAGGAAATAAGAGACTTAAAGCTACAATTGCATGACAAAGATACAAACATCTATAAGTTGCAGGAACAAGTGCAAGAGCAATATGAAAAACATAAAACTTATAGTGAAAATATTGCACAAAAAGATGTAGAAATGGGAAAAATAAAACAAAATTTTGTGCTCATTCTCTCAGATTTTGAGGAGGATAAGAAAAAAAAGATTGAGGAGTTGAACACTTCCATCAGCAAAGTAGTTGAACTAGAAGAGGATCTGAAGGAATGCACCGTGAGACTCCAAACTGAGTCCAAAGTAATTCAAACTGAACCAGTTGTAACTGATTGGTTCCAGGTCAGCATTCTGCCTCTGCTAACAAAATGGACATAACAGTATTACTTCCTTAGAAATTTCCAAACTGAAAATCATAGGCTCAAGAAAGAACTGGTAATCCTAAAGGAATCATTTCACAAAGCCTACTGAGGGAAGCAGGATGTCTATCAACTGATGGTCTGTTTGTTGAATTGTAGAAGGCCATCAACAATTTATTCAATGTTTTTGAATGAACAATGGTTGAGATGGAAAATTTTTAGGATCTATAATGATCAACCCTATGAGCCTAATGACAAAGAGTTTGTAAAAATATTTGTAGAATCAACTCCTGAAGATGAGGATTTAATTTTTGAATTCTTTCTACATGATTTGTTATTAGAAAATCATATAGATTTCTTTATTAATCTGTTTGTTGGAGAGGTAGAATTGAGGGCATTTCTCTCAACTATGAGAAATCAAATTCATTGGCAAGATAGAACAAAATAATTTGTACATGCAGAGAAAATAGTGGGTTTCCAGATCAGGTCCCCAAATTCAAGGCTTGGGGGGTTCAAAGCTACATTTCTGTCTCTTATGGTTAATGAAAAGACGAGGGAAAGATATGACAACAGTCTTAAGATATCTTATGAAAATTTCATAGCAAATGGACAGAAATTAATTGGAAAAGCATGGCATGCCTACGAGGAAAGGTTCACCCCTCTTCTAACTTATTTAAAGAAAATATAAGTTATTTCTCCTCTAAACATCAAATGGTCATTCAGAAGGGTTGATGCTCTAATTAAAATCATGAAAACACTCAGAACAACGTGGATAGGAATGAAATATAGGCCCCCTTTGCTACTTAATCCACCCCCAACTTTTAATATATCCATAGATCAGAATGATAGACTCTTTACAAAGTGAAGAGAGAGTGTGATGTTCTATAGATTTTTCATTCATAACCCTGAAACTTTTGATGCATCAGCTAGGGAAACTCATGTTCTCAGTACTCTTTATGAAGAATGGAATAAAACTCAAGGGTTTAACTATGGAGCAGGAGGACCTGCCAGAAATTAGGTAGGGGAGGAAATGATGAGGTAAAAATAAACTCATCATAATAAAATTTGGAAAGCTCATTCTTGCTAATCCAATCATAAGTTTGTGCCAATTCATTAAACTTTAGGAGAATTAATTACTTATTTTAAGAAAAATTATGCTTTCTTCCTTTGTTTTGATCAATTGAGGAAATTGTCCAAAGCAAGTTTAATGGGTTGATTTGAGTGTTTTTGTAGGAAATAACAGGTCATCATGCGGCTGTTACAAAAGTGTAGCCAACAAATGCCTCAAAGTAATGCTGCAAACCCACTCCTAGATGCCTGGATGATGCGTCGAAGTTTTAGTTTCAGTTCTTTAAAAATTTTGTTGTTCAAATCTTTAATGGCTCTTCTCGAGCCTTCTACATGTTTTAAAAGCTTTAAAGACATCAAGTTAGTTTTAAGTTAAGGAAGAATTTTCAATTTCTATCTATGCCATTGTAAATGTAGGATCTAGTTAGAAATTTATCTATAAAACACTAATTTCATAAGTAATAAAGAGACGAAGAAGAAGTATCATTATGTTGTTTACATGAATTTGCAAATCACTGATGAAATGAGTTATCTGGTTTTTGTTTATTAGTAACTGTTGAATTTGAATGATGGAGATTGTATGTCATAATGGGATTTGAGAATCTATAGTTTATGTGAGTTAAAGATGAAGTAGTAAGCCCACAAGCTGGCCACTCGAGGAGAGATAGCTTAGATCGATAACTATTTTACCGATTAAGTTATTCCCTTTGTTTAAGATAAATTGTTGTTCAATAGGAAATAACAAGTTGTCAAAGAAGTCAAGTCAGTTGTTCTAGAGCACCATTGTCTTTAATTTGTATAAGTTTCCTTTTTCAGTTGACAATATTCGTTTACTTTTTAGAAGATGCTTAACTATTTATTTCCTTAATTTTTTGTTTTTGTAGTTTACCAGTTGTTTAGTTTACTTATTTCCTTCCTTTCTAGTTTAGTAGTAATGTTTTCCAGATTAGTTGTCTTATGATTTTTAACTTAGTATTCCTAGATTTTATTAGATTAAGATCATTTTCGAGTTAAGTAGTAATGGCTTTGATTTTAGTCTCGATTTTTGTAATTTAAAAGAAAAACTGAAAATTTAAAATGGGTTGTTTAAATAATCTCCTTCTGCAGACTGCCTTAGACATTGCTCAGTCGATATTTGACATTCAATTATTCTAAAGTAGTAGGACCTAATGACATACTATCAATGGTGTTGGCTGCATTATACAACATCTTAAGGTAGGTACAACCGAATGCATTTTTGTTGAGTGGAATTGCTTGTGCACTTGATGCGTGGCAACTTCCTAAGCGGTGAATGGTATGAAGGAAGGTGGGTCCCCCGTGTTGCTTTATGCAAGGGGTGGTCTGGGTGTGGACACTTGTTAGCACCTCAGCAGTTTCTTGGGGAATATAGTGAATGCCGCTAGAGATTCCCTAAAGGATCTCCAACAGTTGACAGGTGGCTGGTAGGACCCGATAAAGCTAGTGGTCGGTATTAGCAAAGGTGGTTGCCTCCTGATAATGAATGTTTGGATTGTGGTTCTGAGAAGGTTTGCTATCTATTGGTGGTTGTTTGGCGAACCACCATACCATGATGGTTTTTCTCTTGGATAGCAGTAGACCTGTTGACCACCAAACCTCAGAGGTTTGACTAATGGCTAGTGATAGGGCTCAGTGTGACCAATCTATAGGCAGCGATGAACCTGATCAATGGCTAGTGGCCGAAAGCTTGTGTGCATGTCTTGATGGTTTGATTAGAGTGTAAAAGTGATTGCAAGGCAACTTGATGTCAACTACAAAGGTGGTGCATGCAACTCAAGATGGTGAAGCTTATCTATGGGGTATTATGAGACCCTGATGGTCATTTGGTGAAGTTGTAGGATCAAAATATTTTGACTGGAAGTTGGGAGGTTGGCTTGAGGCCGATGGAATTTTGACTGATGCTAAGCTGGAAGGTGAGGCTGGATGTTGATCGATAGTAAGCCAAAGCTGAGAAGCTGAAGTTGAAAGTAGAGCAAGCCAATAGAGATCAAATTGAAACATCGAATGATCGGTGGATTGATAAATCCATGATCGGTAAGCTCGGTCAGAGATCAGAGAGTGTGTGTTTGAGTGGTATGCACAAAGCATTGTAATTGTGAACATTGAGACACTCGGAACCTAAGAAGATGTGAACCTGAGGAGGCCATGAGGCTATGTAGGTTGTGCGAGTGGGCTGAGGAGCTAAATGGAATCTTCATTGTATTTCTCGTGAAGACATTTTAATAGTGCAAGGTTGTAGATCTATGTTGTTGCCTATTTTTCTCTAGATGAGCAAGATGTAACTCTTTTAATGGCTATGAGTCTGATATTGTATTGTAACCATTTTTTGTTGATTAATATATTGGCTCTATCTTTTGGAGTGTGGGGTTTTTTACCTGAAATGGTTTTCCCCACGTATATCTGTGTGTTCATTTGTTTTGTCTGTTCATGGTGTTGAATCTATTTTTAGTTTTGCATGTGATTTTCTCAAAAAGATCAATAAGGGAGAACTATTGTACTTTTTTCCAATTTATTTCATAGTTGTTAGTGCTTCTGGAGTGGTTTGGAAATGAAAGTCACTGAGGTGTTACTAGTTTTAGATTTTAGATCTGAGACATTCTCATATGGTAACCTCAATAGGTCCCACATGAATTGGAATATTGATCATGCCTTTAGAAGAGTGTTCCTCATAATCATATGCTTTTATCACAATACTCTTAGTATCATCCACACATGCATTGGAGAAGCCAAGAGATTTAACCAATTTTAAACAGCAAATGTTCAATCTTGCTCTGCCATCTACTAGGACTCATCTAACCTTGTGCTTATGGGAAAAAACCTTGATATGAAGGGCATCTTTATGAGATGGTTTGGGTGAGGAATAGTCAATATCCGAAAAGGTAATGTGGTGAGGTGAAGTCAAATATCCAACCATAGTTTTGAAATGGTTGGCATCAATGTTGTTTGGGATGGAATACTCTTGTAGGACTTTATCCAAGATGGCCTTATGTGCTGGTGAGATGTAGAGCAATTCAAGGATGGAGATTTGAGCTCGTGTTTAGTTCAATTTCTCGATAAGTTTAAACTTATGATTTGTTTTTGGCTTCTTGATAGATGGACTAGGTTTGGCAATCTTCGGCTGACGATTAGAGGGGCCTGAGATGGTGACTTTGCCTTTGTGTGTAGTAACATTTTATTTTGGGGCCTTTAAATAGTAATGGTATTGACACATTTATCTTCATCAACAATGTGAAGATTATTAATGATAGTTCCACCAGAATAGTTGAAAGAAGTGCAAACATAATTGGCTTGATTACTTGTATTCTTTGTTTGAGGAATATTGGTATTTTTCCTCAATGGAATGTTTGTATTACCTTGTGAGGAATTTGGGGCATTAGGTTGGGTGCCTTGAATGACAACTCTTCATTTATTCCTCCCAAAATATTTTGATGAGTTTGTTGCCATTGCATTAGAGGAACCTAATAAGAGGTTCACTGATGTACCCATAGAGGTAGATCATGTCCCAAAGAGGTTTGAAGTGTTGGCACCCATTGTTGATCCAAAATTTTGTGAAGAAACTATGGATGTTTGTTGGGGGATGGATTGTGATGTAGTGTTGGTTTGGGTTGATGATCCCCTAATATATGTTGTGTTGATCATGGTGGATGCATTGGTTGTGGTGGTATTATGACCAAGGGAGGTAGCATTAATGGTGTTGATGACATTTTGTGAAGTGGCTCCCATGGAAGTATTGTTGTGTGATTGATTGTTAAGACCAAGAGATGTTGCTATTAAACTGTTGATGTCAAATCCTTTTGGCAGCCTAGCCCCTTGGTCAAGTAGTATGGCTAGGTATCTATCTGAATCATGCAAGACCAAATCCTCAACAAAGTAGGCCACTTCTGGGTTTTGGGCAGCAACTTGCATGTCTTCCTCAAAGACTTGTCCATTTTGTTCTCTGTGATTTTTTTTTCAAAAGGATTGTGTGAAGAGGATGGAAATGACATCTCACTAAAAGGATTGATAAAAGAATTTCCCATATCATTAGGGAAATAATTCATGTCATTGGGGAAATTGGGAAAGTTGGTGTCTTGACCAAAAGAACCCATGAATCTTCTCTTTCTTTGTAATCTAGTTTCAACCATAAAAAGTTTTTCTCAACTTTGGAAATGGTGGAGGATGACCTAAATATGCAACTATTTATGACACTATGTTATTTTGGGTTTTTTGGAATAAAAGAAAGCTATTGAAATGATGGTGAATGTTAAATTCAAATGGGACTTAAAGGAGACTAAAGGCATGCAAATGCAAATGATACTAATTCAAATGGTATGAGACTAAAATTAGAAGACTAATGGTATGCAAATGCAAAGGATTCTAAGATGTACTCACTATTGGTAAATCTAAGGAGATGTACACTTAACCATACAAATTTTTGGCAATGCTTCAAGTTTGGAATGCCAATAGACTTGTAAAAAGGATGAAGTTGGACAAAGTGAAATTTCCACACTAGACTAATGAGTGGGAAATGGTTCACAAAAGGTAATGACTAAAGACAAAGGGGGTGAGAAATTCCAATGATAGTCTACTCTTGAATGCAAAGGTTTAAAAAAAGATGGTAAGGAATCTACTCCTAAGATATGCAAAAAATGAGTGTCTATAATGCTGGTAAAACTTACAAATGCCACTAAGGAAATGAAATGGAATCCTATGGTAACCTATAAATGCTACCTATAATGCAAGATGAGGGAAGTTGAGAAACTCAATATCTGATTTGATAGAAAGAAAAGTGGAAAAAATTTTGGAATCTTATATGGAAAAATTTGAATCTCAGTTGTTGACAATGAAATAAAATTTAGGTCACTAGAAAATGCATCACATCAAATGTGTTTCCGTAAAGCAGATGTGTTGCAAGAAAGGTGATTGCAGTGTTTAAGTAGGAAAATATGGTTTGAAATAGAGATTATGGAATTTTATCAATCAAATACAGCAAATGATATTCAATTGTGGCATTTGAAGTTGAAAATGCACTACAACAGAGCAATTACGGCTCGAGATTTGGAAATTATGATTTGAAATGGAAGATGTGTTGCAGAAAGTGACTTTTTGGTAAAATTTGAGGTAGATTGAAAGGAATTTGTTTTAGTTTGGTAGTGTTGTTTCAAATTGTGAGGTAGATGTTCATAAACACATGATTTTGTAAGGAAGTTGTAACTCAGATATTTGTGTGTTTGAATGCAAGCATAACTTCGTCGAGTGTCTCAGCAAAATATCAAAGATTGTTTCTTCTCCAAAATGTATAATGATTTCAGGAGAGGAGGAATAACGATAATGACAGGCCATTTTATAGATTTTGTGTTTTCAAATGATCGGCTCAGATTGAAAGAGAGATCAACGGACGAGATTGATGAATGCCATGCAATGAGTTATGTGATAGATAGAACGTAAGTTAGAACGTCAGTTCAACTGTAGGATAAAGACTAAAAATAGAACAAGATCTTAATCTTCAGTTAAGAATCTTCGAAAATAGAAGAAATAGACTTTGAATGTCAAAGACAAAGTTAGAAGTTGAAGAATAATGCAAAGGGGGTAATTAAATAATAAATTATTTAATTGATAGAGGATTTAATAAGTTAGCGACATAATTAAATAAATATGATTTATTTAATTAATTAAGTTGAATAAAGATTAATAATGACTTAATGAATTAATTAAAAAGGTGTATTTAATTAATAGAGGAAATATGTGTTAGAAAGGGTAATTAAATAATTGAAATTATTTAATCATGACCATGGACTATAGAAAATTATGTTGAATGTGTACTCGCAGGCCTAGACCAATTTAGGTATCTACAGTTTTCCCCTCTTTGATACAATGTTGGTATGATGTTGTGTCAAAGAAAATATGCCCCGGTCATGTCTCAACGTGAAACAGGTTAGGGTATGCCCTAGTGAAAGGGAGAATGATGAGGAGGTAGTGGTATGCCCCCTCGAGAGGATAGGTGGGTTTGAAGAACATGAGTGTGCTCTCGAAATGGATAGATAATGGTGGTGAAGATGCAAAAAAGAAGAAATATTAGCATGGATGATTGCAGAATGTTAGTAAAAAAATAAAATTAAGTTTGATTGATTGAGAAAAAGACATAATCTTTGATATATTTCCAAATACGCTATACTTGCTTGTTATCATCATTGGGCGGGACATGACACAGATGGATAGTACACACTATGATATGAGATAGACCATAGTGTACAAAGTTATCCACCTATGAAAAACAGACAGTCATAGACAAGGAGTGTCTTAACTCAGACTAAGGACAAGATGCCCCGGTCATATTGTCAAGACAAACCACAGACAACAGACAAATAAAAGATGGGTCATGACACGTCATTGCTCCTCTAAATCCTTGATAGGAAATCCTTGAGGAAACTAGTAACATGACTCAAAAACCAATGTTAAAAAGACAGTTGACAGACAACAGCCAAAGAAAAAGAGTCCTGAGACATCGTTGCTTCTCTAAATCCTTCAAGGGACATCCTTGAGAAAGCTAGTAACAAGATCTTGCACAAATCAATAAAAAGATAAGACAAAATAAGATATAAAGTCATAAATCCAAATAAATGTATTCACCAAAACTTGATCTTGTGCAATTGTTTGATGTTTGATGTTTGACATAGCGTAATGTGAGAGAATGACACATACCGCATAAGACGTTGAGTCTGGTTTCGACTTGGTGACTTCTGTATAAGGCATGACAAAGCCTAGTTTCAGTAAGACGTGTCATAAAAGACATTGGAGTCTGATGACGTTGATGTGACAAGCTACATGAGACTATGACAATGTAATGTATGATGTTTGACATAGCATAATGTGAGAGAATGACACATACCGCATAAGATGTTGAGTCTGGTTTTGACTTGGTGACTTCTGTATAAGGCATGACAAAGCCTGGTTTTAGTAAGACACGTGTTGTATAAGACGTTGAGGTGACAAGCCACATGAGACTATGACAATTTGATGACGTCTGTTGAAAAAAAAGACATATCTTGCTAAGACATAGGTTGATCGCTTTGACAATGTGTTTGATATTGACTTGATGACAATTGAGATGTTTTACCTCCTTGTTGCATGACTTGTTTGGATTCCTTGACTGATAAATTGTGTGTGTGTGTGTTGATAGAGAATGATATGAGATGATGCCTTAAACTATGATATGCAACTTGTGTGATAATGATTGTGAATGAACCCTATTGGACTGACCTAGTGTGGTCTCGGGAGCTCATCAATTGATTAGCCTTGCCTACATTGTACATGTAGAGACCTCGTAGTTCGACATGACCAATGACTTTGAATATACAAAGAGTCATGATTTAAAGTGTGTGATATATGAAAAACCTAGACTAACTGGCCTAATGCCTCGGGGGCACATCGATTGATGGCCTTGCCTACGTCCCAGTCGCAGAGGCAACGTAGTTTGACTATGTCTATGACTAACTTAACATGACCGACTTGACATGACTGACTTGACATGATGGACTAGACATGATGGACTTGACATGATGGACTAGACATGATAGACTTGACATGATGGACTTGACATGATTGACTTATTATTTTTTTGGGGGTTTTCTTATTGTTTTGATTTTTTTTGGATTTTTGATGTTTTCTAATGTTTTTGGGATTTTTCAAGACATTTTTTATGGTGTGACGTTATGTACAAGGTGTTAGGGCATGGAACAAGGATTGCCCCCAGTCGGGAAGATGTTTGGAAAATGGAGTGGATAATGTGACGGAATGGACGCTAGATGTCAATCGTTCCAAGGAATGGACAAGACAACCATTTATTATGAGTGATGGTGAAAAATTCTGATTAGAATGATGGTAGGTGGAAGAGCGAGCTTGACTACACATGGTACTTGTTTGCCAGGTTTTCACCATGGTACTTATCCATAGCGCCACCGAAGCGGTTTTCACTAGTGGACAGATTTATTTCTCTTTACTTTTTTTGATTTTCTCAATTTTTTTGGTGTTACAAAGACGCCTGTTTGCTAGGTTTTCAGCAAGGTAACCATTTTTTTGTATTTTTCCAGATTAAGACACAGATTCTTAGAGACTAAGCATAGAACCTCTTTAGATGCAGACTATTTATAGGGGACACAAGTGGCTCTCCTTCAGGAGTAGAGAGTTGGTACGCTCCTGATCCAAAGGTTTCTATGACAATGTACGGCCCCAACTAGTTAGGCTCAAACTTACCTAGTTTCTCTCTTTCAGCTTGGTTCTTAGGATTCTTCATTAATACCAAGTCACCAATGTCAAAATGTCTATTGAGGACCTTTCTATTGTAGCTATGACAAAGATGATTTTGATATGCTTGCAAATGATCTAATGCCTTCTGTCTTCTTTCATCCAGTAGTTCTAGCTCTTGTAACCTAGAGACATGGTATTCTTCATCATTGACATGACCCTTCAAGGATACCCATAGAGAAGGTATTTCAACCTCAATAGGTAAGATAGCTTCAGACCCAAATACGAGGGAATATGGAGTGGTGCCGATGGGAGTACGAATGCTTGTACGATAAGCCCATAAGGTAGGATTAAGCCATAGGTGCCAGTCACGACCAATGTCATTGATAGTCTTCTTAAGGATTTTAACAATTGTCTTATTAGATGCCTTAGCTTAGCCGTTACCTTGCAGGTAATATGGGGTGGAGAAATGGTGTTTGATGTGGAATTCTTCACATAAATGGCATACTTCTTGGTTCCTGAATGGGCGGCCATTGTCTATGATTATGGATTGAGGTACACCATACTGAAAAATGATATAGTTTAGGATAAACTTAGATATTTGTGTGCCAATTATGTATGTCATGGGAATAGCTTCAATCCACTTAGTGAAGTATTTGGTGGCGGTGATGATGAATTTATGGCCATTGGAGGATGGAGGGTGTATCTTACCTGTGAGGTCGAGTCCCCATTAGGTGAAGGGCCATGGTGAAGTAATTGGATGAAGTTCCTGCACTGGTGCTCTTATCAAGTCTTCATGTATTTGACATTGTCTACATTTCTTTACAAAGACATATGAGTCTTTCTCCATCATAGGCCAATAGTAACCTAGTCTCATAATCTTTTGGGCTAGAGTAGGAACACTCGAATGAGATCCGCATATACCCTCATGCACTGATCGCAAAGTTGTTTGTGCTTCCTCAACATTGAGACATCTCATAAGGGCGTTATCTAAGGTGCGTCTATACAGGGTTTCTCTGATGATGGTGTACTTGGCTGACTTTGATAGGTGGCTCCTGCATTCTTAAGGCCAAATGGCATAACATTCCAACAATATGTGCCCCATGGAAACATGAAAGCTATTTTGTGTTGGTCTTTAGGTGCTATTTTAATCTGGTTGTATCCAGAGAAACCATCCATAAGGGAAAGCATCTTGTATCTTGCTGTCAGATCCATGATCATGTCGATATTTGGCAAAGGAAAGTCATCCTTAGGGCATGCCTTATTGATGTCCCTAAAGTCATTGCAAATGCGAATGCCCCTAGTTGGCTTAGTCACTGGTACAAGATTTGATATCCAATCTGCATAGTCTATTGTCCTTATGAACCCTACATCCAAGAGTTTCTTAAGTTCTATCTTGACCAATCGAGCAATTTGTGGATGCATTTTCCTCAAATTCTGCTTGATTGGTTTAATACCTGGCTGTAGTGTAAATGATGCAATATTAGGTCTGGATCCAGCCCAGGCATGTCAGCATAAGACCACACAAAGTTAATTTGTCTCTTTTCGAAGAAGTCTTTAAACTCAAGTTTTTCTATCTCTGTTAAAGAAGCTGCAAAATATACCTTTCGAGGATTCTCTTCTCTACCTATGTTGACTTCAACAGATTCTTCTACTAGCATTGGTGAATTTTCCTATTCAAAGGGGAGAATATTTAAACCTCTATCCTTGGGTGCCTCAGAGAGTTTTTCTCCCTCGGATACGTCCTTTCTTTTGACTTTTTCATCATCCAAAGGTGCCTTTCGGTTTTCACCTAGGGACTCATCATTTTTATTTTCATTGTCTTTTTTCTTTTCATTCTCATTTTTGCGACTAGAGGTGTAAATAGACTCCCCAAAATATGCTTTATTGTCGAAGTCTATTGTAAAACCTACCTTATGATCCCCTCTTCGTATACCTTTTCTAAGTCCCATGAACTCAGCGATTGCTTCGTCATTCTCGAATGTATCTATGATAGGTGTACCTTGTTGATCCCAGTCAATAAGTTCGGGATAGATGAGGGGAATGTCATCATCAGAGTTCCTAAAGGTAGCTGCGGACAAGGTGAGTATAGAATGATTGACATGGTCACAAAATTTTTGGACCAACTCCTTCTTTTTCTTCTTCCTAGGGGTAGGGATGCTCTGATGTGGGACTATAGTGAGGATTCGTCATAAGATGGTTGATTAAGTGCCCAAGATGAATGATCAAGGGATTCCCAATAATAGTTCTCATGCCATTCTGCCTTTGACAAGTGTTTCTTAGGATGAGGACTATATTATTTTGGTATAGGTTTCACATTGAGGTCCAATTCTCCAAATAGGGCATCAATATTCATGGTGCTAGTAGATGAAAGGGATTCCAATTCATCATCGCTAGAGTAAGGGGATTCATCATAAATTGGAGGTTTTTCATAGATTGGGGGTTTGTCAAAAACTGGGGGAGTGTTTCATGAGATGTCTCGATGCCTACATAATCATTCACTTCCTCTTGAAACGATGATGAAGTACCAGGAAACCCAATTCTAAGCGGTTGACACCCTAGCCCTAGATATTTCGGTCGTGGGAAGATAGTAATTGGTTTTGTCCTTCCATTCTAATAGAGTCCTAACCCGCTATGCCCGTCATAGCCTTCCTTTTGCATTATCTTAAATCCTTTTCCATATTGGTCCTTGCTTATTTGAATAGACAGGGAGGGGTATTCATGTTCTTCTTGATACAACCAGGAATCACCTTGATCCACAATTTCTTCACTTAACTCTCCCCATTTGGTTAATGTCGTTGTAGGGGGAACATGAAATGTGACCATTGACTATCTTCTATCTGCCATGGGTAGGCCATACACCTTAGGTGGAATCAGTTCAGTAACACAATATGAGGCCTTTATATGATATTCGCCACAACCCTTGTCTTGGATCTCGAGTTTAGGAATGGATGATGGTGGTTGGAATGAAATGGACTTAGTGAGATGTGATGGGTCAATGTATTGGGATAAAGTGGATGATGAGGCCTCTTGATTAATGGGTACTTGTCGTGGTGGAAGGTCCCTTAGGCTTGTACAATATCGGAAGGGATCTGGATCACCATCAATAGTGACCTCAGTGCCATTATAGGGGAACTTGAGACATTGATGGTATGTAGAAGGGACAACTCTCATTGCGTGTATCCAAGGTCTACCTAACAACAAGTTGTATGGAAGGGTGAGATCCAAGACTTGGAAGCTAGTGTTCAAGATCGCTAGGCCAATTCTGATAGGGAGCGTTACAACTCCTTTGGATGACCTTTCTTCATCATCATAAGCCTTGATGACTATACTCTTGGAAGTGTCCACATAGTCTTCTGAGAATCCTAATGCCTTAACCAATTTAAGGGTACATAGGTTCAAACTTGCTCCTCCATCTACCAAGACTCATCAAACTTTGTTTTGATGGACTAAGACTTCAAGATGTAAGGGGTCATTATGATCTGACTTTTCAGTTGAGTAGTCTTGTTGAGAAAATGTTGCATGGTGCGAGTTGGTCAAATATCCCACCATTTCCTCGAAACAATTGACATCCAAATCTATAGGAACAGTTGTATTTTGTAGAGCTTTGTCAAGGATGGATCGATGCTAAGGTGATAAGGTCAACAATTCCAAGACAGATATTTGGGCGGGGTTTTTACTCAATTGATCGAGAAGATTGTACTTGAACTTGGAGGCTTGAGTACATGGCTCTGAAGAAGGACTAGGAATAGTAATCTTAGTTCTGCGTGTGTTTACATTATATTCTGGATGCTTCTTAATGGTGAAGGTATTGACATTCTCATTGGCAGTTCAGAGGTGGTTTATGGTCTTTCCTTTACCATAGTCATAGTTTGTATTGTTATAGTTGGCAGATGGATTATTCGGGGGTCCCGAGCTGGAGGCTTTTCCCTTTGTATGGTCATGTAACGGGTCTGTGAAGACCTTATGATCACTGTTCTTAGTGTTTTTCTACCCACCAACCTCTATGGTTCCATTTTCAACAAATTCTTGTATGATGTTCTTGAGTTGATGACATTGTTGGAGGTTGTGCCCTTTGGTTCGATGATAGTCACAAAAAGAGTTATCATCCCACCATGAAGGTTTGAACTATCCAGGATCATACTCTCTTGGTTCCAAAGGTTTGATGAGATTATGCTTAATCAATTCTTTGAAAATAGTCTCGATTAGTTGTCCCAAAGGTGTAAATTCACATGTAGGAAATCTCCTTTGTTGTGGTCTTTGTTGTTGTGAATTTTGGACATAGTTAGCTTGTTGATCTGGACTATTCATTGTGTCTTGATTGGGATTGTAACCCCTAAGGGTGATAACTGGTCCTGTATGTATGTGTTTAGCATCGATGATGCCATCATTTGTAACATTCTTGTTCCTAGACCAGAACTTATTTCTATCATTTGATGCGTTTTGGTGTTGGACAACCTGATTTCTGCTTGGTACTTTCATTTCCCCTTTGTCTATAAGGCCTTTCTCAAGGATGATTCCTTTTTGTACTAAGTCTAAGAATGATGTACAATAATGTACCCTTAGATCACTTCGCAATTTGGGGTTGATATTCTCTAGGAATATTGTGACCTTTTGTTTTTCTGGTATTTCAACTAGACACCTACTAGCTAGACTTCGCCATCTTTGAAAGAAAGTGGTGAAATTTTCGCCATCTTCTTGTGTTGTATGGAACAAGGTTGCAATTGTTACCTCATCGTCTATGTTAAAGGCGAAATGTTTGATAAGCTTCTCAGCTAATTTTCCCCAAGATCATATACCATATGGTAAGTTAGAGAACCATTCTAGTCCTATCCCGACAAGGGTTCATGGAAATAGTCTCATCAAGTATGTGGGGTCGTACGATATGTCCATGCATGTTGTTGAGAACTCTCTAATCTGTTCTATAGGATTCTTTTTCCATTATACTTAGACAAAACTGGTATATTGTATCCATGGGGAAAAGGTGTCATATAGAGTGCTTTATCAAATAGACATGGACATAGGTCTTGTGCTGAGATAGTTCGTTTTCCGACATAGACATGTTGTCCATCTGCTATTGAAGAGCTTGCATCTTGTTTTGAAGGACATCGACTTGTGTCAAAGACATGGTGTTCATGTTATTTGGGTCAATGTAGGTGTTCTGATACGCCCTATTTTGTGATGGGTTATGATTGGGCGAGGGAATATATCCTGCGAAAATGTTCTAATTTGGGATAGAGATATTTCCTGTCTGAATGGTCGGAGTTGGTATCAGAATGCTTCTCGTCTGGATTGTTTGATTTGGTATAGGGATGCTTCCTATTTGAATGATTTGGTTTGGTATAGGTATATTCCTGCCAACTTTGGATCTCTTAGCAGTCGTGTTGGTGCCAAAGGGGTTGGAGGAAGTTGCACCTGTAGTGAATTGTAAACCTTGTGTTATGTTAAAAGGACTTGTGTTTACAATTGATGATGTTTGAGTTGGTATCCTTGTTGGTATCGCCACATGTGTCATAGAGAGTCACATCTGTTAGGGGAAACGCCGCATCTGGTTGGTATCCCCATGGCTGTGAACCCTGTTAGGTATCTACAGAAGTGAAAAACAACCACATAGAAAACATTTACAAATCCCTATGGCTGCAAAGATAGTATTCTTTTGGATCCCATGCGGATTTTAGTCCAGCCGCATATTTGTCGTGGATGAATATAAAATCTTGGCCCCACGGGCTCCCCCTTATAGTACACTCACTTCTACCATGGTAGGTTGATCATCTCTACTAAAAACTACGTAGGTTTGGGTGCCTTGACAATGACCATTGTTGCACCAAAGAATGGAAAGTTTTTTGGCCTCTATACAAACATTTTAGTTTGGGCACCCATTTGAGTGGTCATACATGGGATACAAGATTAAGCTTTGTTTATGAGACATTGCAATCTGAAGAGGTTAAGCTCAACAAGGTTTTTGGGAGTGCTACTTGGTCTGTATGACATATCCGCACTCGTAATCCTAGGATTTCCCTTAGGATTCACATTTATATACCGGTTAGGAGTAGCTCAACTAAAAAGCTTCGTTTCCAATTTGAGTCACGTTGGGGTGAGTACTTTTTCCCACCAAAGTAGGCTCATTTTCTAAGCTAAACAAAAGCGAGCAAACATATCCGTAGTTCAATCAATTTTTTTTGAAAAAAAAAGAGAGAGCACACCAATATGTTCCACTCACACTCACATGGTTGTTCTTTTTAAACCCAAATTGAAATTATGAAAGTCTGATAAAGTAACTAGCTCATTAGTGTTTTTGATTCTCCAGATCACACAAGTGCAAGATAATTGTATATACACTACTAAGTCTGTTACTAGACCATAAGACACATCAGACACACATTCATTTTAACGGTTTGTAGTGTTATCAAATAGGGGTTCATTTTAACCATTTGTAGTGTGAGATAGTCAAAGGTTCCTTTTAAACCAAATGAGAAGGCATGATTGTTCTATTTAAACCAATGCAAAAGTGTGATTGTTCATTTTACCCATGAGTGAAATGAAAGATTGTTGGATTAAATTGAATAAAACAAATAATGAAATTTAGTTAAACTCCAACTTGACACACACTATCACCCACAAATTAGTAACTCAAAATCCTTAATCTAGAAGTAGAAAGACATAAGAAATATGAAAAAGAAAAAGAAAATGTTTTTTTTTACCAATCGGTTGCATTGCAATAGAGAAAATATGGCACACTATTGTGAATGTGGCGTGATATGTCGATTGTAGTTCGTTGTCTGTCAAATGCAGATTGAGAAGTTGGTTGCGTTGTTTAGAGAATCAACTACGTCAAAAAAAATAAGTTCTGTCACTTGAGATGAAATATGTAGCACAACAAAGAAATTGTGTCGTATGAACTATCAAATGCATCATTTCGTACACCTGTACCTAGAAAAAAAACAAAAAATACCATACAACAACCTGCAAAAATGTGTTTTTAAAAAGTCAAGTTCACCAATGTAACTATGGATTTTCCTGCAAGATAAAATGTTAGCATATCACATGCAAGTACATAAATCCACAATAAAAAATGAAATGCAAAGGAATAAATAAAGGAAGGAATGAAAAAATCTCACCAAGTCCTTCATCCTCCATGGTTGACTTCCATTGCACCTTCTAGTTTGCTGAAATATAATGTTTCCCTCATATTTTGATGAGCAATCTACTATTGACTAGTCCTAAGAAAGTTTTGAAGGATTTAAAGATCTAAATGTAAGAGAATTCCTACATGAAAGAACTCAATAACTAGATGACAAGAAAATGCAAAGCTCAAAAAAATGCAAGATATTTCCTAGATGTCAAGAGATGATAAAATGAAGACAATATTGACATTTTATAGAAAATACAATTTTGGATGGACGAATGAGATCAAAGATTGAGAAGTGCCCTATAATCTTTGATCAAGATTCAAAATAACAACCTCTTAATTAGGGTTGGGGAAACTTTAGAGTGAAATTCAAATTGAGTGGATGAGATTTAATTTAAGAAATTAAATCAAGGAAAGAGAATAATTGTGACAGTGAGATGAAAATTAGTAAGAGGAAAAGGATGAGTTAGAAAATCAAGTTATATTGGAAATAACTTACTTTGTGGAGAGAAATGCTATTTTAAAATTAATATTTTAAATTAATTCCAAAATGGTGGGTTCATGTGACAGTAAATTATTATTATTTTATTTACTTGAGGATTGAGAAATTTAAATAAATGATTTTTATTATGAATTTAGAAATGAATTGTGAGAGAAAATTAAATAATTAATTTAAATTATTCAAATGTGAAAGAAGTGAATTAATAATTAAATAAATTGTGGGGGATTTATTTAATTATGAGAGGACTTTGATATTAGAGAAATATTTAAATAAAATTGATTTATTTAAATAATCAAGGAGGAATAGTGTATTAAATAAATTTAATAATTTATTTAATTTAAAAAGGAATTTAGACATTAGTGACATGAAATTAATTTATTTAAATAATCAGGAGGAATAATAGAGATGAATTGATTAAATAATTAGTCATTATTTATTTAATAGTTGAATTTAGTCAGAGTGGCATAATTAAATTATGTATAGAAGAATTGATGATAAAATTGAGTTTGTAGACCTAGGTCAATTTTAAGTGTCTTTAGTATCTATTAGTTCAGGATCTACCAAAGTTAAACTTGTCTTGTAAGAATCTTTTGTAAGGTTGTTAATATTAATTGAAGCCTTTTTTATGCTTTTATTTCTATAAAAAGACAATAACTAAGAATGTGAGTTGTTTCTTGTGTGTTAGGTTCTATAGGGACACAAATTCCTTGTTCTCTAGAACCACATCCTTTTCTTCTATACCCAAGTTATTTCATAATTTCATAACCTCTTCCATAAATCTTTTACATTTCTTTCATATTTAGTGTTTTTTCATAATTAGCTTCATCAAAGTTTTTAATGTAGGTTGTCTTATCTTCTAAAGTGGTTGAGGTGGATGCTTTTGAATTTCATGTTGACATTACTGCTTTTTATTTTCCCTTGTTAGACTCTTTTGTTATGATCTTTATTCACCCATGAATGTAGGTATGAGATTAAAGGAAATCAAAACATCTTCCAATAATTTTGTGACTTCTTTAATATGTTTTCTCTTTTTCTTTCTCGACAAGCAAACAACCTTCAGGTTCAATGAAAAACTTGATTGTATACACCTTGTTATATATATGAGCAATGGTATTGTAACTTGGTTTTTGCAAAACATTATCTTCATCGAGTTTCCTTTTAGGTGGTTCTAAGATGAGAATGGTTTTCTTTTGAAATTATGGTTGTTGTGAGGGTGGATGAATGATAAGTTGAGACTTATGTGGTTCAATAATTAGAGGACTCAAAGTTGTTCTAATTTTCATAACCTCAAGAAACTTTTCATTATTTTAATGATCTCTTGGCGAAGGGGAGTATAATTTCACTTCATCATCTTCATCTAAGGAAGTCACATCACTATTGTTTGAAATACATCTGTCAATTTTCTCATTTTCTTGCACCATGATATCTTCCCTAGTAGGAGAATTTTTAGGAGAGAAATAAACTCAATGTTCATGACATTCAAAGGTGGGTTCTTCTATAATAAATTCATCACAAGCAAGGGAGGTTGGATTTTATTTCTTATCAATGATGGAATTCTCTTGTTCAATAATGTTTTTCCTAGGGGAAGAGAGAAAAATAGGACTCTCAAAACTCTCATCAATTGGATCTTCTAACACAAAAGTATCTTTGTCATAAACAGGAGAGATATTAGGAGAAGGAAAAATTTGATTGTTATTATTTTCCATGATTTCATCCTTTTTCTCTAAGGTCTCATTCTCTTGTGCCAAAAATGTACCCTAGTAGGGGAGACTTTAAGATGTTCATCACATTCCATGGTTAGATTTTGTAAAGTAGCTTCATCACAAATAGGGGAGGCCTCAAGATAAGAACAACTATGAGTTTCATGCTTACTAATGATTTGACATTTTTGTTCAAATAGATCTTCCCAAATGGTAGAGTCATTAGGAAAGGGGGAAACAAGATTCTGATGAATTTCAATGAGTACCTTCTAACACCAAGCTATCTTATTTGTATATAGGAGGGATATTAGGAGAAGAAAAAGTTTGATTGTCATGGTTATTTATAACTACATCCCCATTTCATCTAATTTATTCCCAATAGGAGAGGTGGGATTGACATAGCTCTCAGTCATTGGATCTTTTAACACCAACATATCCTCCTCATAAATGTGATTTTCATGATCATTCACGATTGTATCCTCTTTCACTAAATAATTATCACAAGTATGGGAGGTTCTAGGAGATGAATGGAGACTAGGTAATAGTGTCAATTATCTCATCATATTTTGTCATAATATCTTCCCAAGGTGGAGGAGGAGAAGGACAAACAAGAATTTCATGATTCTCCATGATTGCATCTTCTTTTGCCAAGATACCTTCATCACTAATAGGAGAGGTATCATGAGAAGAACAACTATGACTATCATGATTTTCTATGCTTTAATCTTCTTCTATCACATCATTCCCACACATAAGAAAGATATAATGGATTGTGTCAACATTTTCACTCTCTTGAACTAAGAGACTCTCATAACTAGGAAATGTATTAAATGAATGACTAGAATGCTTATTGATGAAATTTTTCTTTTCAAACTTGGAAAAGATAAATACCATCATTTGTGAAAAGTAATCCATACAATATCAAAATGGAAAGAGGCAATGAAATTTATTGATTACACATTGTAATAGATTAAAAATGAAATATTGTAAATGTAATTTTGGATTTTGACAGTGCACTCAATGAAGCAAATTAAGCTAAATGAAATGAATTTGAAGAAACAAAAAATTAGAAAACAAAAATAGAAATGTAACAGCAACAAACAAAAGCCTAAAACAAACATTTTAGATTGCAAAAAAATCATATCAGCACTTGATTATGGACTCATTTACCTTTAGTGGAAAATGGGTCCTGGATGAGGATTTCAAAAATGTTTTTACTTGTTTTTAAGTATTTTCAATGAGTTTCAAATGCTAGAAAATGAAAGTCAAGCCTAATCAGGGACTCATTCACCACAAGTGGCGAATGGGTCCTAGATTAAGGTTTTTTAACTATTTATTTTAATTAATTTTAAAGATTTTTCCAATGTCTTTCAATTTCAGGTATGTAACAGTAACCTTTAGTTTCATATTTTTTGGAAATGCAAATTGAAAAGGTGGTAAAGTGATGAATGAAAAGACCTAATTTGAAATGAAATTTTGTTTTGATTTTCAAATGAAATTTTATGTGATCTAAATGATATGCAAGATGAATTATTTGGTTTTTTTAATTTTTTAGAATTAAAGAATGCAAAAAAATGTAATTGTAAACCCTAGATGAGGTGCAAATTTGAATGAAAAGTAGAAAATCCCAAATGAGATCTAATTCAATGCACATGAATGAAAATTAATGCAATATCTAACCAAGGATGAAAGGAAGGACTCCAAAATCAGAAGACTGCAATGTTCAATAAGGTGGGTTCACCATTATGTTTCAAAGAAAAAATAGTGGCGGTTTTCATCAAAATGAATGGATCAAGATGATACACCATAATTTCTCTATAAAGCATACAATTGTGAAGTTCAAAATGCATAAATAACAATCATAAATGACTCCTAACTATTATAGAAAATATAAGGGAAGTTTTGCAATGCTAAAATAATGTGTACCTTGTTGAAAACTTGCTATTTTTTAGGCCATAGAGGCTCATTCACCTTTACTAGTAAATGGGTCCCTATTAGGGTTTCTAAAAACTAAGATCTATGTTCTGTTCTTCAAGATCTACACTTCTAGCTCCTTGGTACTCAGCTCCTGAAAACCTAAAAAAACATTTGTAGCCTTGTTTTTATGTTCTTGCAATATGGATGGAAACTTTGCAACTTGATAACTTTAAAAAATTTCCTTCAATCTTGTTCTCCACTATATCTTCAACCTATGAACCTCCAAATACACATCAAAGAGGAGAATTTTTTTTTGATTGTTAGAGGATAGGGGTTTTCCTCAATCGAACCCCTTTTAGGTAATTAAACCTTATGATGAAACAATAAAATTGAAGAATGAAACATGAAACATGAAATGATGATACCTTGGAAGTTTTCCTAAAATGTAAATCTACAAACTAACATGAAGTGGCCAGGTAGAATTTAGATCTAGATCTTGAAATGGATATGAAACAATTCTTGCAAATAGATCTTCAATGCTACATTAACACACATTAGCTCAATCACATGTTTGTTGCACTATTCCTTTGACAAGATGATATAACCTTGAATTGCTGCAATAAAACTTCAATAATATTCCCTTTTAATTCCTTTAAAATTATCTTGAAGTGATCTACAATGCTCTTGTGAATTTACTCTTGATTGATTGAACTTGTTAGGGTTGCTTAGATGAAACTATGTGAATTAGCCTTATATTATACTAAACCTAACGATTAACCCTAAAATTCAAATAAATCAATCCGACATTAGATCTAGGATTAAAAATAATTAAAATCCTGCCATAAATAAATTCAAAAAGAGGTGTCGTAAATGAGGAGGACCCATTCACGACCTTTGGTGAATGGGTCTTAGCACAATTTCCTGGGACCAATATTTGAGGGGATGAAAGAACTTCAAAAACCCATTTTAAATATGCCAATAAAGGGGTTTCCTATATTAGGAGGGCCCATTTTTCACCTTAGGTGAATGGGTCCTAGCACAAATTTTTGGGACTCCAATTTTTCCAAATTAAATGTCATGCAATATCATTAATGGGTGTCACGATAGATCCTTGAAAAATATAATTAGTAAGGCTTAGATTTGAATTAAAGGGTCCAGTTAACCTCAATTAACTAAAATTAATTAATGAAACCTAGGTTAGTGTGCAAGTGTAAGAAAACACTTTACAACACCCTAAATAAGGCACAATTAAGTACATTTTATCATTAGGAAGGGCCCTATACTCAATGTGAATGTGTACAACATATTACAACACTAAATCAAGGTAACATTACATTCATTTGTCATTAATTTTTTCCAGATAAAGGAAAAAGGAATACTTTTTCCATTAATACATAAACATGAAGACCACTTTTCTATAGTTAAAGTTAAGAATTCTTTTGTTATTGGTTGATTCCTCTTTAAAGTGTGACATAGGTTTGTGTTTTTACTCTCTTTATTAGTACATGTGGTTGAATATGTCCTAGGAGTGTTTTGTGCGATTGCATTTATATTAAGAAAATATTTCTTTGTTTCCTTCATTTCTATCAAGATATGATAACCAAGACCACTATTTGTTTCTATCAGTTCAGGATGCACTAAGATTAAAGTTGTCTTAGAAGAATATTTTGTAATAGTTTCGGTATTGAGCGGAAGCTTTTTTTATGTTTTTGTTTCTTTCGAAGGACAATAACGAACACCACTAGTTGTTTCTTATGTATTAGGCTCTATAGGGAAACAAATACCTTGTTCTCTAGCACCACATCCTTTTCCACTATAAGCAAGTTATTTCAAAATTTCTTAACCTCTTCCATAAATATTTTCAATTTCTTTTAGATTTGATGCTTGTTCATAATAAACTTCATCAATTTTTTTTGTGTAATTCATTTCTTCTTTTAAAGTGGTTGAAGTGGATGCTTTCAATGGTTCTTTTGAATTTAGTGTTGAAATTACCACTTTTTCTTTTCCCTTTATAAAATATTTTGTTATGATCTTGTATTCTCCCATGAATGTAGATGTAAAATCTAAGGAACCCAAATCATCATCTAATAAATTTGTGAATTTTTCAATATTAATATTTTTATTTCTCTTGCACGGGTTTGGCTTGTGTAGTTGGTGTCAATGTTCTCAAATGACTTTCATTGTATTTCTCAATGTGCAATCAAATTTATGGTTTTAGGTCAACTTTGATTGTATAATCCTCTTTGTCATAGAAATACTTAATTATTTAATGAAGAGTTGAAGGTACCCCATTCCTTGCATGAATCCAAGGTCTACACAAGAGAAGATTATATGATAGATTATTGGGCATGAAATGAATAGGAGTTTGCAATGTGATCACACCAAGCGTTTTTTTCCTATGTTTTCAAATCTATAGATAGACAAAGAATTAGGCTCAATATTACTCTTATCCCCTCCAATCTTGTCCAAAAGGTTTATTCTATGCATGTTAAGGGTTGAGTCATTTTCAAAAATGGTTCTCTTTATCCTAATACTATTAAAAAGAGCTAATATCATGAAAGCTTCATTTTGTTTTTACACTTCCAAAGGAGGTATCTCACTTTGATAGAAAATAATGTCTAAATTCATTCCTTGAATTAGGGATGCTATATCATTTGGTTGTAAATTAGAAGGGATAGGTACTTGTTGTAAAGAACTCTAAAGCATGTTGTGATAACTAGGTGAGGCTTGAATAAGATCCCATAAGGATATCTTAGCAAGAGTATTCTTAAGTTGTTCAACAAGATCATACTCTTTTCCACTATGTAAAGGATAATGAGGAGTACTAGTAAAAATAGGTTGAGGCAATGATAATGACGTAGGAATGGTTTGTGGTTGCCTATTGTTTTTTTTATTATATGTGTCAGCAATAGTATTGTAACCCAATTGCTACAAAACATTGTATAGTGTACAAAATGTATCCCTCTATATTTTTACAATTGTTTGGGCCCTTGTAAATTGAAAGGACTTAATTATGCCTTATTTAGAGTGTTACAAAGTGTTTACCTACACTTTCACACTAATCTAGGGTTTTCATTAACTAATTAGGCTTCTTTATGACTTATTTGGCCTTATTTTACATCCACGAGCCTTATTAATGCATCTTTTAGAGGATAATTCAAACGTAAACCAACTTCCAATCATAATTTTTGTGTTTTAGGATTGTATGGCCCAAATTTAGTGATTTGGGCTTGTATGGCACCAATCTGGATTTCACATAAATCTAAGCCTTTATTGAAAAATATATCCCAAATCCTAGCCTAATGGGACTCATACGCCACTTCTAAAGTATGAGTCTCAAGTGGCTTAAAATTAAATTAAATTGAAATTATTGGCATTATTTTATTCTCCTAGATGTGATGTTGGCTTACAGTGTTGCAATTTTAGGAAATATGGCATAAACAAGTATAAATATAAGGTTATTTCACTCATTTTTCTCCTAAAAAGAAATCAAGTGATCTAGCAATTTGAGTATTCATGCATTTGATAATTCAAGAGTGATTATCAAGCATTCTAGTGCATTATTCAGCTTCAAGCATCATGTCAAAGTCATCATGCATTATTTTTTTTTCTAACTAAGATTTGTGATGTAGGGATTTAGGATTCAAGCAAGAATTCAAGTCAAGATATAAAAAATTCAAGAAAGATTCAAGATACACATTCATTGGAGCCATATCTTGCATGTTTATAGAATTTTCTTCCTAGGTTTTGGTGAGTTGCACCATATCAATTTATCCATTCATCATTCCCTCTTTCCATTTGATTTCATTACAAGGTTTGATTACCAAAATGGGGTTGACCAAGGCAAACCCATTTCTACTAACATAATAAAATTTTCACTCTCTTTTTCAAGTCTAGGTTGAAGACACATTAGAGATAAATATTGGAAAGAATTTTTTAAGCTTGCAAAGTTGCCCAAGTTTTCACCTTGTTTAGAATATCACTAAATGACATCTACATATCAGAATTTCATAGTTCAGACCCAAAAATCAAGTCAAGAAGGAATATAAGAGATTGGAGAGAAGATTAAGATCTTAATCCTTTGAAGAAGCTGAGTAGGACTGATATGCCACTTTTAGCATATGAGTCCCAGTATAGCCACTTTTCCATATTTTTGAAGATCTAGACTTGTCATCACTAGATTCTTGTTTTAGCCCAAAACCCTGATTTAGGACTGATACACCCAGCCTAGTTTATGAGTCCTAGTGTGCCTTAAATTTATCATTTTCATTTTAGGTCTTGTTTCAAGTTGCTATAAGTTTATAGGTTCACCTCTTTGATCTCTAAGCTTTCTATTCTATTTTTCATTCATTTCTTGGCCAAGTAATTGGGTTTTTTCATATCATTAAGCTTCATAATTAGTTCTTGCATGTTACTAGTCTTTCCTTGCCCTAGCTTGGTGGTGGACCCATTTTTAGTCTCTAAACATACCATAGGACAACCTTTAGTAGATATATTTCTCTCATTCAATCATAAGATTGAGATCTCTAATGTTTCCTTGAATGAAACTTACAAGAAGATTGGATACTCTATCTCGTAGAACATAGAGCGATGATTTTCTTTATTTCATTTTGGTGAACCTACATTTAGAACACCCCATTTCAGATTTGGAGTGCATTATAATTCTAGATCTATCTTGCATTAACATTGCATTAGGTTGTACATTAGTTAATTTGCATCTAGTGTTTTTAAATTTTACATTAGTGAAAGTGCATATAGGTTGCATTTTTATCTCTTGCATCACTGAATTTCATCTAAAATTTGCATTTTCACTTAGCTTAGACATCATTCAAAATAAAAAATAAAAAAAAATTCATAAAATTTTCTGAAAAATAGTATAAGAACCCTAATTTGGGACTCATACGCCCCTCTAGGAGATTTAGTCCTAATACAAGTGATTTTTCTTGATTTCTTAGTATTCTATGGTGATTGTTATTCAACATTTAAACTAATAAAAAAATAGAATGGGACTCATATGCCCCCCTGGGTGATTTAGTCTCGATCAGGTTTAAAACTTCATTTTCTAGCATTGAAAACTCTTTCTTGTGTTTTTATTTGTTGTTGCTAGTTTTTATTTCAATTTGTATAGTTTTCATTACTTTCATTTCATTGCATCTAGATTAATTTCATTTGAATAAGGATTAGATCATAGTATTTATCTTGCGCTCATTGCATCTTTCATGTTTCATTGATTACCCCTTGCATGATCTTTTTAACTTGGCATCCTATTTCTAATACTATAGTGAGACAAAGTTTGAGACTCATGTCATTCCACGATAGCATAATCATTGTGGATATTATTGCCATTATCACCGACCAAATTGAAAATAGCAACACAAAAAATTGTAAGTGTCTTAAACATCTTGTGCAAGACCTCATTAATTTTTCCCACCTTCAAATTGGAGGGGTTAATGATCAAGGAAATAATTTTGTTGCCCCTCCTAACAAAAAAATTGCAAATATTTACCAACCCTATGCCAAAACATAATATTTCAATTATCAAAGCTAGTGAAACTTCAAAGAATGATGTGATGAATGTTAAAATGGATCATGACAACATGGATACTATTGAACAAGATCTTATGGATACAAGTCCTATGGATATGGATACTATTAAAAATGGTTCAATTGCATTCATCGAAAGTCAACCTCATAAGGGCCGAACTAAAAAGCCTCTTGACATTGCTTTCTCTTCTAAGGATATTATTCAAAATGCACCTGATGGTCCTCTTTACATAGCTAACTGAATCAATGATAAGCTTGTTGGCAAGAGACACTACAAATATCATTTGGTTTTGTCATTGATGGAAACCCTAGTCAATGATTCGATCAACACATCAAAATTTTCTCATACCAGAAGTTAGATCGAAGTTTTGTAATTAACTATCAAGCAAGAACAAAGCATCCAATAGAATTGTATTTATCGATTCACATGCAATTTCCTATTATTATTTTGAGTTGTGGATCTCATGGAAGGTACTTTGGTGCACATATTATCTTATTGAAGAATTATCAATGTGTGCATTCATTGGTATGCAAGTTAGAAGATACAATTGATTAATTTCCTATTTATCAGTGCAAAAATTGACTTCATGGATATAATATGTTGTATATGTTTGAGAAGTAATTTTTTAAGTATTTTTATGTTCGATCATATTGAATTGAGTCATTACTACATTATTGCCAACTTTGGTTGGTGCGCATCAAGAATTAACTATGGATTGAGCTAACAATTTGTAAAAATTTTCATACTTTTGTTGAAGCTGGTAGTTAGTGAGTGAATCCCTAGTGGCAGATATATATATATATAAGTAATTGATTATATCATTTTGACATACAAAAGTGACTATTTGGTGTGTGTTGTGAATAGTAGAGTGATTATGCACAGTTTCACCTGTGCATAAAAGGGATCTATGATGTGAATTAAAGAAGAGAAGAGTAGAAAAGAAGAATCAGACAGGAGGTCAAGAAATCAACTAATTTGCCTAACAGGAACTGCAACCACGCATTAGTAGATTTTATTTTCTCAGTTCAATTCCTCAGATGGATTTAATATAAATATCTTTGTAAGACAAAGAGTCTTCATCTCTAAGCAGTGACATCTAGGCAGTGTTTCTGAATGCAAGTGCATTCCCATTCTATAAAAAATATTTTGAGTATACTTAGATAATATTGTGGATTGGCCTTCCACCATGGCTTTTCCCCTAATAGGGTTTCCACATAAAAATCCTTGTGTTATGGTGTTGTTATTTTTTTATTTTCATGCATATTTCTTTTGGTTGAATGTTATAAGTTCTTTAAGGGTTAGATTAATAAAGTTAAAAATTGCAAAACACTGATTCACCCCCCACTCACAGTGTTCCTTGATTCCAACAATTAGTATCAGAGAATTTTTCCTCAAAAGAATTTTAATAGCTTGGGGAAGATCCGAGAAATTAATTCAATGGATTCAAGTAGTCTTCAACAACAACTTCTAGTTTCCCTAGATGATCTTGATAAACCAAAATATGAAGTTAAAAAATTTCAAGTAAACCTCATGGATGTTGAGAAATTCCTTGTCATTGAGTCATTGAAAGATAAAATCAATAATTCTAGGGAGAAGAGAAGAGAACAAAATGACGAGATTAAGAAAAATGATGGTAAAAGAATTGAAGATGAACAACTGAGTCAAGCCCTGAAGGAAAAGACAAAATAATGTGAAAATCTTACCAGAGATAATATAGTCCTAAAGCATGATATGGAATCTATTATGATGAGGATGACCAGGGAGATTGAATACATAAAGAAGAATGAAGAGAATCTTGCTCAGTCCTTGAAAGAGAAATATGAATAATGCAACAAAATTAGTGATGGACTCATTAATATAGCACTTGAATTGCATAAATTAGAAACAATGAAGAAGAACTTGAAAGGTAGGTTGTTACCCTCAGATATGAAATTTCTACTACAAATGAATTCAAGGAAAATTTCAAGATTAGCTTACCCAAGATTGATGAATTGATTAAAAGTCATAGGATAGAAGGTGAAAAGTGAGGTCTTAGATATGAGGAAGGAGAAAGTTCTAGATCTAGACAAAGGAGATTTAGGCAAGGAAATCAGACGAGAAAATCTATAAGGTATCTGGTAAGACAATGTAATGCTAAAAGATTCAATGGATACTATTTTATTTGTAATAAATTTGGTCATATGGCTTCTCAATGTAGAATTAGAATGAATTGAAATGATCAATCATTCTCTGGTCAGTGCTTTATCTACAACAAGTATGATCATAAGTCAAATGAATGTAGAAATATAATGAAATATTTTTATAGAGATGTCAGATGTTATACATAAAATATATTTGTCCATATTGCCAACTAGTGCAGATCAAGAGAAAATCAATGGAACAATTGGTTAGGACACAGAAATGTGGTGTGTTACAATTGCAACAAATCTAGTCACATTGCCAGATTTTGTAGAAGAAAAAAAGGTCTGATAAATCAGAGGAGAAACATGTAGAAGGATGAAAAGGGAAAAGGGAAAGTCACTATAGGTGAGATCAGGAAGAAAATGAAGAAGACATGGGTGAGAATGGATCCCTCTATTGCAGAAGATGATTCTATGTTAGCACCATATTCTGGTAACTCCTCTAGGAATTAGACTATAGCCTCTGGCCTAGGGGAAGTTCTCAAGAAAATCCTTCAAAACCCTTGTTGGTAGTTGGTACCATAATATGAATGAGTGTAGTGATTTCATTTATGATCCATAGATGTTTTTGAAACAATTGGAAAGGCTATTTTGAAGGCCCACATAAGAGATATCTTTCATAGTTTGTGGAAATAGGGTATCCGGATGAGTTAGGGAAAAATAATTTATTGCGAAAAAAAGTTAGATATGCAAATGATAAAAGTTCATTTTTATTTTTCATTTACCACTTTTCACCTTGAGAAGAAGAAGTTTGGAGAACTCAGAAGCAAAAAATTTCAAAATTTGGTAAAAATTCAAGTGTGAAAGTGATTCAACAATCAAACCCCTAATCGGAAAAAAGGTATTTTAAAAAAAATCTTGTGAATTTATGAAAATGGATACTCCATTGATAGTTGATATCAAGGGTAGACCCCATCCAAAATTAAAGTGGCATCCTTTCAAATCTGTTGAGAAACAGCCCTTAGGTGCATTTTCATATGTTCTATACGATGTCTTACATATTGAAGACATTAGGGAATACATTCACACAAACATTGAAGAGCTATGTAGCTCATGACTACTGAATTTTTACAACAATCACATCATTAGAGAGGATTTATGTGTCAAATTTGAATTCAAAACCCTAGAGGAGAATAAATTCACTCAAATTGGAAAAAAAATTATGTTTGAGGAAAGTGAGTGGGTCCGGTGTATCTTAAGCCAAGTTCATACAATTTTTTTTTGTTTGAATCAACCCTTGAATATTACAAAAGAAGCTATGAGCGTCGTTAGTGGTTTAAATTCCTCTGGTGGGTTATCAGTCTTGAAATATGTGAAGAATCATATAGTTACGGATGCAACCGATTCAAATTATGATAGAAGAGCTATGAAAATTGATGATATCATTCATGTAGATGTTAGATTTGCATCTATGGTCATTGGTTACAAAACCTATCATTCTAGCCGAGACAATCTATATCTAGCACAACTATATATGTAGTGTTGGAAAAACAAGGATAGACAACTAAGAGGGGGTGAATAAGTTGTTATAGAAATTAAAAATTTACTTAACCTTATCAACCTTTAATCATAGATCTGATAATTAAAAATGAGAGAAAGAATCAAGAACACATTAGAAACACATAAAACCAATATTTTTGTGTGGAAACCCTGTTAGGGGAAAAAGCATTGTGGAGGATAATCCACAATTATACCTTGTTAAAAGTATAATAGAAAGTGAATAAAGAATGCACATGCATTTAGGCACACTACCTAGATCTCACTAATCAAAGGGAAGGTGCACTACCTTACATAAGACAATTAGATAAAATCCATCTGATAAGGTTGAACTAAGAAATTAGCTTCTTCATAAGCCTGATGACAGTTTTGGTTAGGCATAAGAATACTTCTTCACTCTTCACTCAAAATTCGTCATGCTCTGCTCTGCATTTGGATGATCTGATCATTATTTCCACATATCTTGCACATAATTTGCATACATACACTGAGCATACATCAAAATGAGGAAAACAATCACTCTTATATATCCGCTACATAGATTTACATCAACAACTCTGTCGACCACAAAATAAGGAATAAATGAATTACACATTGTTGGCCCAATACATAAAAAAAATTTCAATGTGCACCAGCCTAAGTTAGTCACAACATATTGAGGACCTAAATCAACATCCTTATGCATTCCAATCATTCAAAAATTAATTCATAAGGATCCACAACACATTATCACCTTCATGTTGGCCAAGAACATGAAAACACAAACACACAAAGGAAAAATCATTGATCACAAACAAACGGATCAATGAGGACATACCCCACTGATAGAGAACAATCTAGATACATCACTAAACATCTCAGGAGCATACACAAAAATTCAATTCATCAAAATTGCATTCTCTTCTACCAGAAACACTTGCTACAGTAACAAAATAACTGTAGGAACTCAAAAAATCATAACTTTCTCCAATCTTGATGCGCACCTCTGAAAATTTGGACAACCTACTAGATAGGCTTAGCAACAGACCCATGCATGTGTTCCTTCTAAATGTCAATGTACAAAAATTTCCAACTCTCTGACCTTCACAACTTCACAAACTATCTACAACATATTTATTACAATTTTCTCAATCTCCTTGACATATAAAGCCTTCAAAATCATTAATGCTAATAGTGTTGGCATCAATGACAACCACATATCAGAAACACAACCACAACATCCAAAAATCTCCCCCTTCGGCATTGATGGCCACATGATGTTAAAAAATACCATCAAGCACAACTAGCTCTTCTCCAACAATCTTCTTCTTCACTTACTGTTCTTCTCCTCCTTCCATTGCTCTTCTCTCATGACTCTTCTCCCCCTTTCTTCTACAACATTTTTTTCACATTACTCTTCTCCCCATTTGACATCAATGGAAAAGGTACACATGCTTTGAACCACATATTTGAATCTTCTGACTACCCCCTTGAGTAGCAGCCACCATAACATCAATCTGAAACAAGATTTATCTATGAGTGCATAGATTTATGCAGAGACTTGCATCTTAGTTCAGATTAGGAGGGGAAATCACCCCTAACTTTCCTCTGAGATACTCAAAATTATCCTTGGGCAATGGTTTGGTGAAGATATCTGTAATTTGTTCCCTTGTAGGCACATATTCTAGTCTAACTTCTTTATCACTCACATTGTCTCTCAAAAAGTGATACTTGATAGATATATGCTTTGTCTTTGAATGTAGCACCGGATTCTTGGAAATGTTTATGGCACTTGAATTTTCATAGAATATAGCAATAGTCTCATCATACTCAACTCTAATATCTCTTAGCATCTACCTCATCCACAACACTTGAGTACAATTGTTTGTAGCAACAATATACTCTACGTTAGTAGTAGAAAAGGAAATGGAATTTTTATTTTTACTTAGCCAAGACACCAACTTCTTCCCCAAGAAGAATGCACCACCACTTGTAATTTTCCTATCATCCACATCTCCTACCTAATCTACATTTGTAAAGGAATTCAAAGTAAGATCATCATCCTTGGGATACCATAGCCCAAAATTAACTATTCCTTTAAGGTATCTGAATATTCTCCTTACCATAGTCACATGTGATTCCTTTGGATCAACTTGATATCTAGCAACCATACATACAACATTCATGATGTTTGGTTTGGTCTGAGTCAAATATAGCAATCCACCAATCACTAACCTGTATCTTGTTTAATTAGCCTTAGGAGAATCATAATTTTGTGTTAACTTACATCCGGTTACCATGGGTGTACCTACAGGCTTTGAGTCTTCCCTATCAAACCTTTTCAATAAATCTTTCACATTCTTGGATTGAGATATAAAGATTCCATCATCTAACTGAGTAATTTGTAATCCAAAAAATAATTTCAGCTCTCCAATCATTGGCATTTCAAATTCACTTTCCATTTGATCAACAAACTTCATACATAAGTCATCATCTCCTTCAAAAATAATGTCATAAACAAAAACTTCAATAATCAACTCTTTATCTTGATCCATCTTGAAATACAAATTTCTATTAGTAGTACCTTTATTGAATCCAAGCTTTAACAAGTATCTTTCCAATCTAGCATACGAGGCTCTAGGGGCTTGTTTGAGTCCATAAAGTTCTTTCTTTAGTCGGCATACAATGTATTTTTCATCAGTCAGTTGAAATCCATATGGTTGCTCAATGTACACCTTTTCTTCTAGTTCGCCATTCAGAAATGCTAATTTTACCTCTATTTGAGATATTTTGTAGTTCTTAAAAGTAGCATAAGTGAGAAATAATCTTATAGCTTCAATTCTAGCAACAAGGGAAAAGGTTTCTTCGAAATGAATACCTTCCATTTGTGAATACCCTTTACATAATAGTCTTGCTTTATTCTTGATCACTTCACCTTGTTCATTTAGTTTATACTGAAAGACCCACTTTGTTCCAATCATACTCTTATCCTAAGGTCTAGGAACAAGAATCCATATATCATTTTTCTCTATCTTCAATAGTTCTTCCTTCATTTCTTCCATTCAATATTCAACTTTACATGCTTCATTGATATTGCTAGGTTCGGTCTTGGAAATTAGGCAGTACTCTTCTACAATTATTCTCTAGTGTCACACCTTTGTTCTTGTCTCCTATTATTTGATTTTCTGAATGATTTAACTTTACATACCTTGGGAATTTAGTATTCTCTCTAACTTTTGTTTCTTCTCTTCTTTCTTCTGCACTTCCACTAGCTTCACCTTCTAAACTTTCTTGATTCACTAGAACAATTTGAAATTGACTTAGTGTCTGAGAATTATTTCATTTATTAGTATTTTAATGTTGGTCATCCAAGTCATATCCATAGTACCTAGATGATTTTTCAATATCCTCATCAACTCTAATATTTTCACTTTCAACCATCTTCTTCAGTCTTCTATTGTAGCACTGGTAGGCTTTTCTCTTAGTAGAGTAACCTAGAAAGATTCCTTCATCACTTCTAGCATCAAACTTGTCAATATCTTCATCTCTCTTGATATAACCTCTATTTCCAAATATTTTGAAATACTTCACAGTAACCAAACCACATCTCAAAAGGAGTCTTACTAGAATTACCATTGACATTTACCCGATTGATAGTATATACTACAGTGCTTACAACTTCTCTCCAGTAGGTATGAAAAACATTACCTTAAAACATCATAGTTTTGATAACATCTATAATTTTTTTGTTCTTTCTCTCAACAACTCCATTCTATTGAGGATTCTGGGGATAAGATAATTATCTTTTGATTCCATGTTCACAAAAATGAATTGAACTCTCGAGAAGTGAATTCACCACCTCTATTTGATCTCAAGCAGCTGATCTTAAAACTCATTTCATTGACCATAGCTTTGAAGCTTTTGAATTTCTCTAATGCCTCATGTTTTCCTCTTAAGAAAGTAACCCATATCATTCTAGAGTAATCACCAATAAGCAACAAGAAGTACCTTTCTCCTTGTAGACTTCTTATTCTAGATGGACCACATAGATTAGTATGTACCAAGTCTAGTATTCCATTGGAATGATGTTATTTGCTCCAAAATTAAATTCTTGTATTCTTTCCCATCTGACATTCCTTACATATAGTATTAGTAGGCTTCACTAACCTAGGTAGATCTCTGACTACTTGTTTGGAGCTTACTTTGACAATGTTATCAAAATTCACATGACACAACCTCCTATGTCATAACCATATTACATCAACTTGAGAAATTAAACAACTTTCACTAGCAATACTCAAGTGAAAAATATTATCTCTTATCTTTGTACTTGAAGCAATTAAATTTCTAGAGCTTCCCAAAATCTTGCATTTTCCATATTTGAACTAAAGATTGTATCCTTTGTCAACCATCTATCTAACACTCAATAGATTGTGCTTTAATTCTTCAACATAAAGGACATCATCAGTATTATATTTACCACCAAGAGAAATAGTGCCTTTGCCAAAAATCACACAACCATTGTTATCTCCAAATCTTATAACACCACCATCATATTTTTCCAAGCTTATGAACTTTCTCTTGTCACCAGTCATATGATATGAGCATCCAATGTCAATCACCCATTCATCCTTTTCATCAATTCTAGTTGCAAGAGCTTTCTCAATATTGTTATTATTAGTAGATTTAGTGGAAACTATACCATTTTCCTTGATAGAAATGAATACCCATCCTTCTTCATTTCTAGTTTCTTTATTAGATTCATCATTAGTCACACCTTCTTCAGCATAATAACACTTCTTTTGAAATATAGTCTTGTCAGGTTTGTACTTAGAAAATATTTCAAGACATCTTGATGCAAAATGACCTATCTTACTACAAGATAAACATTTAATAGGTAAATTTCCTTTTTACTTACCTTGTCCTTTGGCTTTTCTTTTGACAATCAATACTTCCAGCTCTTCTACCTCTCTTTCTTCATCTTCAATCAGTTTAATTTCATCTTCATACTTGAATTTGTTTCTTGAACTAATTTCCCCTAAATCATATCTCTATTGGCTTTTTCTAGATATAGTAGCTTTGAATGCAGATTTTGTCTTAGGAGTAGATTCACAAAATTCACTCAACTCAATGGAAACAACCTTACCAATCAGCATATATCTTTTTACATTAGTTACTATCCTGAGTTGTTCAATAGCATGGGATCTTGTTTTGTAAGGAGGCACAAATCTGAGTATCTTAGCCACAATATCATCTTCTTCCAAGGTTCCATTGACACATCTAATACCCATTACTAGTTCATTGAATTTTTACATGAAAGAAAATATTTTTTCATCTTTGCTCATCTTCATATTCTCCCACTTGCCTTTTAGATTTTGTAGCTTACCAACTTTCACTTGTGCATCTCCTTCATACAATATTTCCAACTTCCTCCATATCTCATGAGCTTTCTTCAGACCTATCACATTAGTCATAAATGAATCTATCAAAGCACTCAATAATACTTCTATAGCCTTGATATTGATTTCAGATTCTTTGATCTCATCAAGAGTAGAGGGACCATTATGAGGAATAACATATCTGTTCTTTTTAATCTTCCAAAAAGGTTCACCAATACACTTCAAATGACGCTCCCTTCTAAATTTCCATAAAGAGTAATTTCTACCATCAAATCTAGGACTATCTTTCTTGTATGATGCCATATAGGATCACCTCAATTTATTAGACTTCTTCAGAGGAACCCGATCTGATACCAATTGTTGGAAAAACAAGGATAGACAACTAAGAGGGGGTGAATCATTTGTTGCAGAAATTAAAACTTTACTTAACCTTATTAACCTTTAATCATAGATCTAATAATTAACAATGAGAGCAAGAATCAAAAAAACATTAGAAACACATAACACCAATATTTTTGTGTGGAAACCCTGTTAGGGTAAAAACCACGGTGGAGGTTAATCCACACTTATACCTTTGTTAAAAGTATAATAGAAAGTGAATAAAGAATGCACATGTATTCAGGTACATTACCTAGAGCTCATTGCTCAAAGGGAAGTCTCACTATCTTACATAAGATAATTAGATTAAATCCATTTGATAAGGTTGAACTGAGAAATTAACTTCTTCATAAGCCTAATAATAGTTCTGATTAGGCACAAGAATAATTCTTCACTCTGCACTCAAACTTCTTCATGCTCTACTCTGCATTTGAATGATCTAACATTTATTCACACATATCTTGCACATAATTTGCATACATACACTGAGCATACATCAAAATTAGGAAGAAAATCGCTCTTATATATCCACTACATGGATTTATATCAACAAATCCGTCAGCCACAAAATAAGGAATACATGAACTACACATTGTTGGCCCAATACATGAACAAATCTCAATGAACACCAACCTAAGTTGGTCACAATATAGTGAGGACCTAAATCAACATCCTTGAACATGCCAATCATTCAAAAATTAATTCATAAGGATTTGCAACATGCTATAACCTTCATGTTAGCCAAGAACATGAATACTCAAACTCACAAAGGAAAAATATTTGATCACGAACACACCGATCAACATGGATGTACCACACTAATAGAGAACAATCTAGAAACATCACTGAAAATATTAGAAGCATACACAACAATTCAATTCATTAGAATTGCATTTTATTCTACCAAAAACATTTGTTACAGTAGTAGAATAACTGTAGGAACTCAGAAACTCATAACTTTCTAGAATCTTGATGTGCACCTCTAAAACTTCCAGAAAACATACTAGATAGGCTTAGCAAAAAACCCATTAATTCATGCCTTCTGAATATCAATGTACAAAACTTTCCATCTCTCTAACCTTTATAGCTTCACAAACTATCTGTAACATATTTATTACAATTTTCTCAATCTCCTTGACATATACAACCTTCAAAATCATCAAAGTTAATAGTGTTGACATCAATGAAAACCACATATTAGGAACATAGCCACACCATCCAACATGTAGCATATCAGATGGTGAAGGAGAATGCACAATATGATCTATGTGAGTTACTTAGAAGTCAGTTGATGGAGAATCTTCGAAAAATCAAAAAGAATAAGAAGTATTCCTTTAAGTATGGTAATTTGTTATTGTGTTTTTTCTTTTACTTCATGAATAAAGTTTCAAGATTTGGAAAGGTACAATGGAAAAGAAATAGACCTATAGTTTCTTAAATTACAGATTTCTTGTGCAGATTTGTTGAAAATAAGATAAAGAATACTGTAATCTGGGGTTATTTAAATAACTTTCAGAGTATGATGCATGCTAGAGAAAGAATTCCCACATCTATTGTGGAAAAGTACAAAGATATTATCTATTTTATAGTTGACATTGATCAATGCCTGATAGAAGCTACAAATCCTAGAACAATCTAGATTATGCCAATGGGATATGAGGTTGAGGAACATATCTTGGAAATCAATGTTGAACATTTGTTGAGAAAACCTTTGGATTTGTCAGAACAAAAAATTGGTACTTTTTTAGAGAAAGATATACAAGTGCACAATGAACTAAGGAAACCTGTGATAGTCAAAAGAGTAAGAAAAGAAGTGGAAATATTTATAGGGAGCATGGGTATATTTGCAGAAAATATGAGAGAAGCTAGAAGGAAGAGAGAACAAGCTAAAGGAGGAGAGCTAACCAAAACTGAATCTGTTAGTCTAGTAGCATCCTCTGCCTGAACTAGATCTACAAGAAGCTCCACTCTCCCTTCTGGTCCTAAAAAGATTGAAGTTTTGTGGAAGCTCAAGTGAAGTCATCCAGTAAGGAAGGAAAAAAGAAAAAGAGTTTATGTGGCAGTTTTTGAAGATGAAGAAACAAAATCTAATGAAAGAGTGAGAGAAATTAAGCATCAGGGTACAAAGTCAGCAACAGTCTCTAAGGAAAAGACCTCTGATGAAGAAGTGAAAGAAAAGAAGAAGATAAAAACTAAAAAAAAGGGTATGTTTGTAAAATAAGTAGAGATTGCATTAATTAAGGATGAAAATATTAGGCCTCTTTATGAATGGTATGACACCTTTGACAGTACCATTCAAAGAGTTCTTGAGGAAGCCTCAATAAAGTACTTGAATAATTTCAACAAGTCACTTATTGAAATAATGTCTACATTACCCAAAAGCCTTCATGAAATTTTAGAAATGAGAAGAGTAAATCCAAGAACTAAAGATGAATAGTTGAGAGAGAGAATTCTTGTAGATTTATGTCCCATGATGTCCATTGAGGAAATGAAGTCAATTCTGCAAGGTGCCAATAAATATTTCAAAAGAAAAACAAGAGTCAAAAAGGTCACGATTCGTTAGACTAAAGAAGTTGCAAAAGAAACTGAATAAATTTTAAAGGAAGTTTTGTTAAGAAACATAATTGATGTTGTCTCTAAAGAAGCACATGATGAAGATGTCTCATCTAGTCTAACATAAGTAGAAGGAGAAGAAGATACAATTGAGGATACTCAAATTCCTCTTGATGTGCATAATACAGAAGTACCTATGGAGACTGAAGCTCCTAAAATTGTATAGGTTGAAAAAGTTAAGATTCCTAAAGATAAGCAAGAATCTATAGCTAAGGAAATAATGTTTAAGGAAAATCAAGTTGATATAAAGGAAGTTCCTATGAAAGCAAGAGACACTGCCAAGGTGGTAAAATATTTTATTGAAGAACGACATGAATAATTTTATTGTGAACTACTAAAAGGTACTATCAACTTGTATTCTTTATATCCCCTATTCAAAAACTGAAGGTAGCTTCATTCACTCAGAATAAAGCAACGAAAGAAATTCTCAAATAACATATTGAAGATAGTGAGTTGATTAATCTTGCATATGGCATTCTAGAAAATATCATGCCTACATATGTTAAGGATCCATCCAATACTCCCTTCGGTGAGCTAAAAAAACTTATTAATGTTGTAAGTACTCATTTTGAGTCGCTTGAGAAATCAATCGAGGATAAGTTACAAAAGGAGTTTGATGATAAAAGGTTTGGTAAGTTGAAAGGGATGATAGCTAGGGATAAGTATTTTGTAGTTACTTGTATAAATAACATTCAAAGTTCTTTGACTGCAGGTGGTAACATTTATAAATCATGTCTATCTTTATCCAAGTTCACTGAGGACTTTGAAAAGAAAATAAAAGAATGTGAGAAAAAGTTAGCAAATATCACTCAAGCATTTGATCCTCTAACTAGCTTTGTCGGAAAGAAAGAAGGTCAATTCATATCCCTTCTTGAAAAGATTAAAATCTTAAAGCATGAAGAAAGTAAAATGGTTGAAAGATTTGGTGAGCTTAGAGGACTAATTGGTCCTAAGATGGAGAAAATGTTAAGTGCATTAATGTAAGCACAAGATGTTATGGCGGTCAGTGATCCAAAAAACCTTAAATTTGTATAAGTGAAATCTTACTTATTTTTTGGTCATGTGGTTATCTTGGAGAGTCTCAAGAAGGTTTGGGGCATGAATTTGAACATGTTGAAGAACAATTTTTCAGATCTATTCAAGTTTATGTAAGTTATAGAAGCCTCTTTGTACATATATAGTTTGTTCATGATAGTTTTTTTTAATTTTTGGTAATGCGGATTCCTGCCTTTGCCATTGATATTAAAGGGGGAGAGTGAGACAGTGAAAAATTTCTTAATCATCTTAGGGGCAGAGTTGTGTTTTTGAAATGTTGAAGAGTAGCAGTATACTCATGTTGGTACTAATCCAACACTTAGTCATTTTTCACTAAGTGTTTCAATAAATATCAAAGGGGGGAGATTGTTGGAAAGAGACATTGAAAATATCATTTGGTGTTATCATTGATGGCAACCCTAGTCACTGATTCGATACACACATTAGAATTTTCTCATACTGAAATTCAGATCAAAGTTCTATAATTAACTATCAAGCAAGAACAAAGCATCTGACAAAATTGTATTCATCTATTCCCATGCAATTTATTGTTATCATTTTTAGTTGTGGATCTCAAGGAAGGTATTTTGGTTCATGTACTATCCTATCTAAGAATCATCAAGGTTCACATTAATTGGTGTGCAAGTTAGAATATCTAGTTGTTTAATTTCCTATTTATTAGTGAATAAAGCTAACTTCATGGATATAATATGTTGCAGATGTTTGAGAAGTATTTTTTTAAGTATTTTTGTGTTTGATTATATTGATTTGAGTCATTACTATGTTATGGATGAATTTGGCTGGTGCGCATCAAGAATTAACTATGGATTGAGCTGACAGTTTGTACAAACATTTTCATACTTTTGTTGAAGCCGATAGGTAGCAATTAAATCCCTAGTGATGAATATATATAATTAATTGATTATATCATTTTGAGATATAGAAGTGAAGATTTGGCATGTGTTGTGAATAGAAGAGTGATTATGCATAGTTTCACTTGTGCATAAAAGGGATTTGTGATTCAAATTAGAGTAGAGGAGAGTAGAAAAGAAGAATCAAATAGAAGCTCAAGAAATCAACTAATGTGCTTAACCTGAACTATAACCATGAATTAGTAGATGTTATTTTCCTAGTTCAATTCCTCAGATGGATTTAATCTAAATATCTTTGTAAGATAACGATTCTTCATCTCTGAGTAGTGAGCTCTAGGTAGTGTGCATGAATGTAGGTGCATTCCCATTATGTAAAACATCTTTTGAGTATACTCAGATAATATTATGGATTGGACTTCCACCATGGTTTTCCCCTAATAAGATTGCCACATAAAAATATTTGTGTTATGGTGTTGTTTTTGTTTGTTTTATGTTCATGCATATTTATTTTGGTTGAATGTTATAAGTGCTTTAAGGGTCAGATTAATAAAGTTAGAAATTATAGAATACTAATTCACCCCACTCTCAATGTTCCTTGATTCCAACAAAACCAAATAATGGGATATTAATTAATTCCATGTGGAGAGAATATGATCAATGAGGAATTCTTACTCATGCATGAGATCTATCAAGTAACATATGACAAACTGAAAGCATGGATAAAGACACATAATAGTTTCACTTTCCTGATGATGGGATTGATCACCCTTCCTTTACAAATAGGAATAAAAAAATTAAATATCTCATTATCTTGTTGGAAAAAAAAGCAAAGACAACTGAGAGGGCGAGGTGAATCAGTTGTTACCAAAATCAGACTTATTCAACTTTAATCAATCTTTAATCTTAAATCTGATAATTAACATAGAAAAACATAAATCAATAACACATGAACACCAAGATTTTATATGTTGAAACCTATTGGAAGATGAATTAATCTTAGAGGGGGAGGTGAATCAGAGTAATGTACAATTTTTCAAACTTTTAAATTCAAGAGAAAATCACATAATGGCCTTGAGACAACTTTATGAACCCTCTTAAATTGCAAGGTGAATTCTACCACATCAAAGACTTTTAAGAGAATGACAGATTCATAAAACACTTACATAAGAATGCCAAAGAATGATATTGATTGTTCATGTAAACTTGATTGAACATTTAATTTTAATGCTTTATTTCCACAAGACTTCATGTATGTTTTGAACACTTTTATAAAATAATGAAATTCTTAATCAAGTATCAGAGCATTGCATGAATTGTATTGAAAAATGACAGAATGAAAAAATTAACACTTAAGCACATGGGATGAAACACAAATGCACATATTTCACCACATAACACATTATTTTCCTGTGTGGAAAATCCCTCTTGGGGTATAAAAAATCACTCAAATAATTCATTTTATTATTAGAGCACCAACTCAATCAAGAGCACCAACTCCTTTTATCAATTCTGAATAATATCAATGATTTAGAGGGTTTCTCTGTTTCAATAAAACATTTTACCAAAAACGACTATTATGCACAATAGCTTAAGAATTCAAAAGAAAAATAGAATCCTTAAAATAGTAGGTATAGAAGTATAATGATCTGCCTCTCAAATATTTTCAATATTTCAAATACATATAATCAGATTGCCTTAAAATTTGTCTCTATTTTTCCTCTCTCACATTCGGGTTCAAAGACCTTTGAATATATATATGCATAGAAACAATGTTAGTTTTTTTTCCAACTATCTTTCTCATAACTGATTCTCAAATCAATGAATTCCATTAGAGTTTCCAAAAAACCCTAGAATCCATTGATCAAATTCCATTAGGGTTTCAAAACAACCACTTAGAAAAGATTAAAACTTGCAAACCCCTGATTATGAAAATTGATAACTAATCCTTTGCTCTTAAACACAAATTCCAAAACCCTTTAACAAAACTGTTATACCTCGTAATCAGTTTTCACATTTGAGCCCGATAACAAACTCTTATTTCTTGAAACAAACCAAAGAATAAAGATCCATTTTTATTTGTTAAATAATGCAAAGAATTAGAAACAAGTTACCCAATTTTGAGCTCTTTCAAACTATTGAGCTACCCATCATTCTTTCTTCCATGTCGGCTCTAGGTGGCTAGGGTTTCTCTTGGCCCTATTCAATCTTCTTAGTTAAGCTTTACAATTGTCTTTTGTCAAACAAAACAATAATTTGGAGTCTGATAAAAACATAATGAATGCATTTTGAATTCTGAGATACCCATAATACTGTTGCTACCAGGTCAACCCCTCATTCATAATAAAGAAACAATTTTATCATGATTTGTTAGATACACAACACCAAAAAACATTGCCACATTTTTTGTCACTACCTATGTGACCATATGCTTGGCATGGGGTGATTTAAAATCACATAATATAAATTGATAGATGAAGCACACTAATAAATATATAATTTCACATGAAAAACTGATGGCTTATATTTTAATCACCAAAGGTCGATAACATTTAAAAATTTAACCAATGTTGGTTATGATTCATAAATCCTTGAAGCCCGATAAATGTGACTTCATTTTTTTTCTCATAAACACTTACCATTTGGAGCCATAGGGACCCGAGCATATATTTTCTATGTGAATCACAAACCACCGATGTTAAAGTAACTTTAACAAAGATAGCTCTATTATCACATTTTTTTTAATGTGATCAAGAAAAAATGAAAACAATATAAACCGGCCCATGCCTTTTATAATAAAGGCTTATTTTATATTCCTCCTTTGATGCCCAATCACTTTACAAGGTGATTATTAGTAAAAAAATCATGTAGTAGGCCAAATAGATATCAGGAGAACAATCAAACAAGTGACATGGCCAAAGCCCAGTATGAATTCAATGCTTCCAAGTAATGTGAGTGCAATGATGTCAATAAGCCAAGATTCATAGAACAAAGTGAATCAATAACACAACTCTCTGAATTCTTAGACAGTTTAATTTCTTGTTAAAGAATTATAAATAAAACATGAACCAAAATTCATGTGCCATATTTATCAATCAACAAGTCATAACCATTGATATCATGAAGATAGAAAGATTCCAAGACAAATCGAGATCAATCTGATAATATAAACTGAAATAATATACCTGTCAAAACTCAATATCCTGAACTTGTTGCATGATCATCTTGAATTAGCCTACTGTCAGTAACCATAACCATATGAAGATATATTGCATTCATAAATTTGAACCAGAAGTCACATAAATAATATCAACATGAAAAACTTGAATCATCATAAATATTGCAAATGAATATCTGAAAGAGAAGTAGTATCAAGATTTTATAACCTTTGAATCATAACCAACATATCATGAATTCCATCAATACATTACATCAATTATTCAATGTAAGTATATGAGGACTTGTGACCATGTACATCAACTGATATGAAGAAATCACATTCCAACCAAAGCCTATTTTGACATCAAGGAAAACCAATCAGAAAGCCAACAAACTCCCCCTTTGTCCTTGATGGAAAAAATTTAGCCATTTGAATGACTAAGTAACCATCATATTCTCCCCTTTTTTGTCACAAGGACAAAGGAAGAATAGCAAAGAATAGGGGTTGTCAAAAAAACAATATCAATGCAATATGCTTCAATATCAACTGTTGTTCAAAACCAGACTTATTTTACAAAGTGATTGACCACAATCTGAACTACATATACCTGAATAACCATGCACAAATGCATATCTTACTGTAATGAACATATGGAAAACATCAGTACCAACATATAAAAACTGAGAATAACTGAAATTAAGTGATTTCCATGAAACATGTGAACCAACTATTCACATTATGTGCCACCCAGATCATATAAATTAGTCACCAAAGCCATTGTTGTCATCAAAGACAAATAACCAAGATAAACATTTGAAATCCAAATAACCAATGAATCTTGTTGCAAACACAAATAGAGAAGCAAACAAGGATAAGCAAGTTGTAAGAGAGCAACCATAGAACCAAGCTCCCCCTACAAAGAAGCTTCACACAAATATTCCTTTCTGATCCATATGTAGTGGTCTATAAGTCACCATTTATTTTCTCAAGCTTATTGCAAATGTGCAAATTCTTTAATCAGTGACTTTGTATCTTTGATTCATTAACTTACTGCGCATTTCTCCATGTACAAAATATCATAATAAAACATAGTATGATGATAAAATTAATTGGAAAATGAAACACTGAAGTATACTACTACCAAACAAGATTGATATACATCAAGCATGTAGATACCACTGCATATTCAAAACTTACTTACTAAACCAGTAGTATGATTATTAGGCCAACTCATTTTCATTGCAACAAACCTTGTTCTTAAGAAAATCTCCTTTCATCCTGACCACCACAATGACACAAAGAAGCCAAATATGTATCATGCAGTCCACACAACATCTAGACACAAGTCTCAATACATAATATAACTTCAAAAAACTAGTATCTATCAAGCACCATTCATTTTTAATATCTTTCAGCTCATTGCCTTTATCATTACTTCAAACAATTCACTGTCCATTTTTATGCAAGATACCTTCAACATAAAACTTCACTTACTTCATAGAATTTCATTAAATATTTCTTACCCAATCACAAATATTTGAAAGATAGACTTAGGAAAGCACTTAAAATGATTAGACATAGCATCATAGACTTCATGAAATTACATTGTTAAAAATAATAAGTATATCTTATTATCATTAACTTGAATATAGTGTAGACTAGCACCAATGCAAGATATCTCCTCTTCAATACTTGTGTGCCTCACACACACACATCTCCATGCCTATGTAGTTTCATAACATAAAACATTGAAACCATTGAGTAATATGTCAATAACATGTTATCATAACATATTACTTAACAGAGTGTATAGAGAATACAGTGATAAGTAGATGCTCGTGAAATAAGCTTTTTGTTCCAATATAATTGCTTACCATGAATGGAAAAGTCTTGACATCTCATGTTCATAAATCATCCACTGAATACCAATATTTATACACAAATTCAAACTCCACCTTGCAATAGGAAATTCTGATCTACTTATGATATGCATCACACAATTTGTGTCACTTTTCATTCAACCTTGAAATTACCATAAAAAATTTACTAGATATGTAACTTATTGAGAACATCAGCCAGGTTATCCAAAGCCTTCACACCTAGTCCTATTATGATCCTATTACTATAGTTTGCATTCCAAGAAATGAGACATCCACACTATCAAATGAAATGAAACTTATTGTTTGATTTAGAATATTGTGTACAATAACTTATCAAAATGTGATGAATACATATCCAATAAAAATCATAATGCTATTGTTATGCTGATTGCTACACACACCACAATACTTGTTCCAAATAATTCTAGAACTCCTTGGGGATAAAATATAAAACTTTGGATTACTCCCCCTAAAATCAAACAACCACTAAATGTGAAGAAATGATCCTTGTGCATCATGCACAAGACTAAGTCATACCTTCTCTTTTTCTTCCTTTCTTCTCCAGACCCTTAAAGATCCATTTCCAGATGATTTATCCCTACAAAAAATTTCTTTATGACCAAGTTCATTACATCTATAGAAAAAAACTGGAGATTTTCACTTTCCTACGTTATCCTTTAAAGACAATTTTTCACAATTTCTTGCGATGTGACTTGATTGATTACACTTGAAGCATGTGACAATACCATAATTCCTTTTCCAATCATTTTTCTTCACTTGGATCCAACATTCAGATTCTTTGTGGCAAAATTCAAAATAGGAATAACAATAACCTGAAAAAGAACAATAATACCTCATCAATTTACCTTGCCAAGCAGAGGGAGATCTTGTGAATCTATTTGTTCTATTCCCTCCTCCTTTGTTGATATCTTTGCATTGTTTTTTTCCTTCAATTTCAATATCAACAGCATGAAATTTTTAATCTACCTTTGTTCTAGGTGTTTTTCTAACCTTAGAGCACTGTCCTTCTTCTAATCCTAGACCACCTTTGTCACTTGGAGCTTTTTGTGCACCAATAATTTTATCCAAAGACATGGAACCATTCTCATTAATTTTCTTATCACTTAACTTCTTTGGTGCTTTATCAACATTCCTCAATAAAACCACTTGCCACTCAAGTTTTTCTATACTCTTTTATTTTACCTTAAGTTGGTTTTGAACATCTTCCTCAATTTTTCTAGCTTCTTCAACTTGTATCTTTGCTTTTATAAGATTTAAACATATCTTATCTTTGATATCCTTTTCTTGTTGAATTTTCCTTTTTAAATTCTAATTCTCTCTTCTAAGCTACTTAATTGTATCTAAAGCACACAGGAGTTCACCTTCCAAATCAACCTCTCTTTCTTGTCTCATATTCCTCTTCAGAGTTAAATTCTCTAAAATAATGAACTTCTTTTTCATTAATTTCTTGGCCATTTGAATGTTTGTTGGTAATCACTATAGATTTAGACTCAATCTGATTTTCTTCAGAATGATAAAGACTTGCACAACCATCACTATTAGATGGCCCACAACTTATTTAAAGATATCTCCTTTTGCAACTCAACATTCTGATTCATTTCAATCAAACTATTCCAAACTTCCTTTGAATTCCTGCAATGCATAACCTTAGCAATAATTGCATTTGGAAAACTATTGAAAATAACATTTATAGCCTTACCATTGGATTCAAAAGATATTTTCTCCTCAAGTGTGGAAGGAGATGTTACAGATACAGTGCAACCTCTTTCTACTATTTCCCACACATCAAACCCTAAGGAAGCCAAATATGTCTCCATCTGATGTTTCCAAATAATAAAATTGGTACCTCCAAACTGAGATGTTCTAAACATAGTATACTCTATCATTTCTGGATTATTGTTATAAATCTCTTCCTCATTACTTCTCATATTAAGTTCATGCAAAGCTTGATGGTTAGTATTTTACTATGAACTTATTTTTCCCTTATTCCTTCTACCTTCTTCCATATCAGACACAAGACTCCAATTCCAAAAACCTTAAGTCAATTAGACTTTATGAATCAAGAATTTGGCTCAAGTCAAGAAGCACCTTCTTGAATTCAAGATATGTTTGATAGAATTCCAAATACTAGAATCAATCCTAGGTATAAAACCTAATATAGGACCCTACTCTCTGATACCAATTGTTGGAAGATGAATTACTCTGAGAGGGAGGGTGAATCAGAGTAATGTACAATTTTTCAAACTTTTAACTTCAAGAGAAAATCACACAATGGACTTGAGAAAACTTAATGAACCCTCTTAAATTGCAAGGTGAATTATACCACATCAAATAATTTTAGGAGAATGATAGATTGATAAAATATTTACATAACAATGTCAAAGCATGATATTGATTGTTCATGTAAACTTGATTGAACAATTCCTTTTAGTGATTTATTTCCACAAGACTTCATGTATTCTTTGAACACTTTTATAACATAATGAAATTTTTAATCAAGTATCAAAGCATTGCATGAATTGTATTGACAAATGACATAATGAAAAAAATAACACTTAAGCACATGGGCTGAAACAAAAATGCATGAATTTCACCACATAACACATTATTTTCCTGAGTGGAAAAACCCTCTTGGGGTATAAATAGCCACTCAAAAAATTCCTTTTATTATTCGAGTACCAAATCAATCAGGATAACCAAATCCATTAATAAAAGAGCACCAAATCTTTATAGTTTAGGGGCACCAACTCCTTTTATCAATTCTGAATAATATCAATGATTATGAGGATTTCTTTGTTTCAATAAAACCTTTTACCAAAACTGACTAGTATACACAATACCTTAAGGATTCAAAAGAAAATTAGAATCCTTAAAATATCAGGTATAGTAGTATAATGATATACCTCTCAAATATTTTTCAATATTTCAAATACATATAATCAGATTGGCTTAAAATTCATCTCTATGTTTCCTCTCTCACATTCAGGTTCGAAGACCTTTGAATATATATGCACATAAACAATGTCAAACTATTTTCCGACTATCTTTCTCATAACGTATTCTCAAATCAGCAAATTCCATTAGAGTTTCCAAACAACCCTAGAAGACATACATCAAATTCCATTAGGGTTTCAAAAAAATGCCTTAGAAAAGATTACAACTTGCAAAACCTAAATATGAAAACTGATAACTATTCCCTTGCTATTAAAGACAAATTCTAGAACCCTTTAACAAAACTATTATACCTCTTAATCATTTTTCACATTTGATCCCAATAACAACCTCTTATTTCTTGAAACAAACCAAAGAATAAAAACCTAGTCTTATTTGTTAACTAATGCAAAGAATCAGAAATAAGTTACCCAATTTTGAGCTCTTTCAAACTGTTGAGCTACCCATCATTCTTTCTTCCTTGTCAGATCTAGGTGGCTACGATTTCTTTCATCCCTATTAAATCTTCTTAGTTGAGCTTTAAAATTCTCTTTTTTCAAACAAAACAATCATTTGGAGTCCAATAAAAACATAATGAATGCATTTTGAAGCTCGAGATACCCATAATACTATCACTCCCAAGTCAACCCCTCATTCATAATAAAGAAAAAATCTTATCATGAGTTGTCAGATACACAACATAAAAAAAACACTACCACATTTTATGTCGGTACCAACGTGACCATATGCTTGTCATGGGGTGATAAATCATATAATATAAACCGATAGATGAAGCACACCAATAAATATATAATTTCATATGAAAAACTGATGGCTTATATTTTAATCACCAAAGGCCGATAACATTTAAAACTTTAACCAATGTCGGTTATAATTCATAATTCCTTGAAGCTCGATAAATGTGACTTCATTTGTTTTCTCATAAACACTTACCATTTGGAACCATAGGGACCCGAGCATATATTTGTTATGTGAATCACAAACCACCGATGCTAAAGTAACTTTAACAAAGATAGCTCTGTTATCACATTTTTTTAATGTGATCAAACAAAAATGCAAACAATATAAATCGGCCCATGCCTTCTATAATAAAAGCTTATTTTATATGCCTCCTTTGATGCCCAATCACTTTACAAGGTGATTGTTAATAAAAATCATGTAGTAGGCCAAATAGATATTAGTAGAACCATCAAACAAGTGACATTTCTAGAGCCCAATATAAATTCAATGCTTCCAGATAATGTGAGTACAATGATGTCAATAAGCCAAGATTCATAGAACAAAGTGAATCAATAACCAAACTGCCTGAATCCTTAGACAATGTAATTGATTGTTAAAGCAATATAAATAAACAATGAACCAGAATTCATGTGCCATATTTATCAATCAACAAGTCATTACCATTGATATCATGAAGATAGAAAGATGCCAAGAAAAATTGATGAGAACCAATTATTTCCTATTATATACCACCTTTTATAACCTTTCATACACCTTCATAACCATTTCTACATTCCATTTCTGTTCCATTTTAAAATCATTTCACCATTTTATGTTGCATATGATTCAATTTATAAGACATATTTAATTTAATTTTAAGATTAAAATATGGAAAATAATTATTGGTTATCTTTATTAGTAAGGGATTATTATTTTATGCCTTCCAGAATATAGCTTGCAACAAGTATATCTCCTATCACATTTTATAAAGGAACTTCTTGTCATAGGCAGTTTGTATTTACTACTGCAATTTCTTCATCCGTAGTTGACATCAACCTGTGTGATGGTATTAATTACTTCTTTGGTGCTAATTGTGCATTATTTCATCCAATGATAGCCTTCTTTTGTCCATTTCATTTAATGCATTTACTTGCACATGCTAGTTGTTGTCACATCTATTGCTTCTGCATTCTTCAACCGCATGGATTCATTCCATGTTTCTGCCACTCCATCTTGAGTTATTTTTACATTCCACCAAGTCATCATCTCATAATGGCTATTTCAGCACATAGACCTATCTATCAATTGTTACTACCACATCAGATTGAAGTTGAAAGAGCTAATTAAGGAGAGCCTGTAATGTATGTGCCAACTATTTGGAAGAAACCAAAATCTGTTTGTTAATTTAATTGAACCGTTTTCAATACACACCCACTTCAGAATAGTCAATTTATGTTTCAATTTTTGCACACATGAGGACAAATCTCAAAAATCTAAAACATGGGTTTTGTCCATAATGGGCCCAATTAATTTTTTGCATAGAAAAATCCTCAGAAAAAAGGAGCGGAAAGATACAAGTGGTTTTTAAAGGCAATGTGTTTTGATTTATTGTTGCGACCAATATTACATGTACACCACTATTTTGTTGGCCACATGCCAAAATAAGTTATTTTGTTTTACACTATTTTAGATATTAGTTATTGTATCCATGGGTTATAAATATGTTTGTAATATCAGCTTAAGGAGGAGATTATTATAGGCAGATTTATATATGCAGATTTCTATACAGGCTTTTGGTAGCAATAGTATTATTTCCTGATAAATAAAATTAGTGTTGCATGATCAGTCTCATGTAGGGAAGCTTCTTGTATTTCACCACCTAACAAACTAAGGAGGGGGCCCACTTCTTGTGATGTCTGGTGATGTTTAGTTTTTGTAGTTATAGTAATGTGCATTTGTTTTTTGTAGCATAATGTTTTATTTTTAATTTTGGATTAAGCATGATTATTATTTTATTACAGTTATAATTCGATTAAGCATTGTTTATCATTAAAGGAGATTTTTAAATATTTTATTGGTATTCTTTCAGGTTATGGTTTAGAGGTTAAAATTATTTAATGATAAGCTTGCAATCTATAATTTATATAGGGAATTGCTACTATAATTGTTGTAGGTGGTGATAGTGTATGTCATAGTTCTTGGCACAATTTTGACAGTACGACAAGATAGGAATTAAATCAGATTTTCATTTAAGGAATTTTTATGTGTTCTAGTTGTATTTCATCCCCACTCGGCTCACTATCTTCATCCCTTCGACAGATACCCACAAAACCTCTTGCAAGATCATGATCCTCAAGTTGACACTCTTAGACCAAGTTGAAATCCTTCTTTATTATTTACCCCAGTTTTGGCCTATCATTTTATATCCCCTCTACCTAATGAATGCAACTTAGATTATCCTAATCTCTCATTACCATTATCACAAGAATTTACAGTTATTATTCTTTTTATTGAGCAAGAACAAATAATTGATGAATTTTTAGGACAATGGAATTTTGAAAATGAAGATTTAACCATGTGTTGCTCTAATTGTTGTAAGGATAAAGATAAGTGCACATGCCAAGCTTCTCAAGAGGATATGCTGACAGAGATACAAGCTATAAGTGATCCTCATCAAAATAAAGGTGAAAGTGAACAAATCTTCTTTGTAACTCAAGATAAACTTCAAATGTCGAATTGTGAAGATCAAGGTATTATTAATGATGTTAACATGTCTTATCATTATAATAATGTTTATTCACAAAATATTTCTTCACATACTGTGTATGATGAATGTAAAAATACATGCTCACAACAACCACACTATCCATTATTACCATCTTCATTGTACCCGCCCTACTTAGTCCCACGCACTATATATCCACAACAATTCTTACAAGTTTCATTATCCCATTCATATCATATAGAATCCATTTCACAATATCCACCAAAGGCAACTTTGATGCCTATTGAAACATTGCATAATAAGGTAGTTGAAACTGCATATAATAATCCTTATTCATGGATCCCTTTATATTTTGATAATGTGCTTGGCATTGGTGAATTACAATTGAAATACATTAATGCAAGTGAGGGATGTAATTTTGGTTTAATTAAACTAGAAGAACAATCTGATCAATTAAATGATATTTACATTAGTTCTTCTTATTTAATTTACACATCACAACCTTTAGAGGGTATTCACACACATAAGAAAACACTTTAGAATGAGTTTAGTTTAATTATGAAACTCATAAATATGTGTGTTGACATTAATCATGCACTAAGCAATGTTAAACTAAATTCATTGATTATGCAAGAATTATGTGAGAAAACAAATGAAAGTCTACAAGATCTATCTTTTAATATTTTTATACTCAACTATATAGATCTTTGGAGGCCTATGGTCAAAATACATATTCCTCGCATACTCATTGATTTAGGCCCACCAATAGTTGATTAAGAACAACTTTGTGGGTTTGAATGCATTAATGACCATAATACAAAATAATGATTGTTCATTGACAAGAATCAATATTTTTAATATATGCATGTCTTTTTCCTTCTTGATTCATTGGATTATCTTGAAAGAACTATTCATTAGAAAAGCTCAAGTTGTTATTTGATATATCCTTTTATTTCTTGATTCCTTGGATTATACTAATGCCCTCATTCTTTTGCAGTAAGAAATTAAGTTGGGGGGAAATCCCTTGAATTTTTGGAAATCTTTGGTTGATTTTTAATCATGTCTTCATTAATTGTTTCATTGGTGCTTGTAATAAAACCACATGTGAGCTTTGGACCAAATCAAGGTATGCATTCTTGTGTTGGTTGGCATTTCATTTATATTATTTTTACACAAGATTTGATTGCCATTCATCCATTTTATTATTATTAAATATCTATTCATAAATATAACTTTACCATTTATTTTCTAATCAATAAATTTATTAAAATGGTGATATTGTATTACTATACTTGATATTGTATTACTAAATGGATGATATTTTCTTACAATACTTGATAGGCTTGGTCTTGAGAAATATGGTTGTAGGTTTCTTATGGTGGTTACCCAAACACTTTTATGCCATTGATGGTGATTCTCTCCATGTGCTCTCAAAGATGCATTTTGTTAGCCTTGCTAACTAGGTGGTGAAGATCAAGTTTCTTTTGTGCTATACTCTTGGAGATCACAAGAGAATCTTGAGCAAAGTGTTCAAATTCATGAGGATATAAATTCTCATTTTCACCATCCTTGACATTGGACCATCTGGAGGAAAATATGCAACTTGGTTTAACCATGAACCTTGCAATACCCTATTCTTAGTTAATTCTTCACAAGCCTCACATCTAGAGACAACTTGAAGACATGCAGAGGACATATCAGTACCTTGAACATCATCTAATACCGATCATTGCACTTCATCATGCAGATTAATTTTTCATTTCATCTAAAGCTATATGGATACATTGAGAGACTTCATTGGTCTTTCACTACAAGCCTTGTCCATGGAGGGGTGATTCTATTTGGTGCTATGAGATCGTTGCACACATAGAGATAAGTATTCACTTACCTAAAGTTGTATGGATACATTGGACTAGTTGAGAGGCTGGAACTAATATTTCACTACACTCCCTTGTCTAAGGTAAGAAAGTTGTATTTTCTTACAATGTTAGAAATAGTTATCGATATCTCTCATACTCGAAAAGATAGGATAACATAGCTTCATGAGAAATTCATATGATTTGTTTCAAATTGGTCATCATAGAACAATGTATCTTCCAAAGATTATGGCCACTGTGAATAATTCTTTCAACAAGTGAATGGGTGTGTATTCTAACATTTTATAGGAAAATTTCAAGCATAGTGGCCTAAGTAGCAAGGGTGCTATAAACTATGCATGGTCAATCTTGATAAGGCATATTTTGTCATTGGCCATCATTTCAAGCTTTGCCTCATGTAACCAGATTCATCAATAAATTTTGTGGGGTCATAGAAGGAACTTAGGTTTTAGATGGTGTCACTTCAACATCCATAAGGTTCCTTCTCTTTGGTCATTATATGCAGGTTATTTGAAAAAAAAAAGTGAAAAAATGAAAAAGTGAAAAAAAACATGAAAAAAACATAGAAAAAATGATAAAAAAGAAGAAAAAAGAAATAAAAGATCCAACAATGAAAACCTTCAAGCATTGTTGTCTAGTTAATATCTGAAAACCGGATTCTAGCAGATACTAACTGCAAAATAAACTTAGGGGTGAAAACCAATTTTTTGGTGCATCTAGGCGGTGGCAGGTTGAAAACCAGGATACCGGTGACCTGTTGTCGTTATCAAAATTGAAAAGAAAAAAGAAAAAAAAAGGAAAAAACAAAAGAAAAAAAGAGAGAAAAAAACAATATTTTTTTCTTTCTATGAGCTTATTATTTTTAGGTACTCAGTTGCTTCCATGGTTGCCCTCTATCTGTGTGCCTCTAGCACCTCCTAGTGCTCACTTACACATTTAGATGAGGTACTCAAAAATTTAAGAAAGAATCAACTATCAGTAGTATGTTCTATAGTGCTTCAGTCAGTTGAATATCTTTAATGGTGTTGCAGTTCTTGGTGCAATATTTGGATCCTTGTTGCATGTTTCACAGTTGCAAAGTTACATTGGCTACTAGATCTTGGCATAAATGGACATGTGAGTTGGTAAAACAATCTATCTTATTTTCCATTATTTTATCTCTGAACTTTATTAATATTTATTATTATATTGATCATTTATGCAACATCCCTACCTATCGCCTCTTTGTTTCCCGAGGGAGGTCAACCCTTTAAGTTGTGGGGAGCTATACCATCCTTATTACGTATCTTTTCATCCATTATCATTAATCATCCCATCATACTATCTGTTGTTTCCACCCTACTTAATCATTTATATTTCCTAGCATTTTTCCCATTTCAGATAGCTCATGATTGTCAAGTCAAAATTTTGTGATGACACATATATAGCATTTTAAAAATTCAATGCTATAGAGAGTTGAAAAAAGAATAAAGAATAAAAGAAAAAAATTGAAAATGAAAAAAAAAAAGTTGGAGGTATCAATATTGAAAAAATAAAATTGAAAAAAAATGAAGCAATAAAACTTGTCATGGGAAGCTAAGAAAAATAAAGGGAGTTGTGGTTATACATGAGCTATAATAGTTAAGGGTGAAGAAGAAGGGCAAAGCCACAAATCCAAAAGGTTACTAGTTCAAATCAAGTTCTTTTTGATCATATTGATTGCACGAAGATGTGCAATATGTTAAGTTGGGGGAATGATGAGAACCAATTATGTCCTATTCTATACCACCTTTTATACCCTTTCATACACCTTCATAATCATTTCTACATTCCATTTCCATTCCATTTTCATATCATTTCACTATTTTATGTTGCATATGATTCAATATATAAAACAAATTTAATTTACTTTTAAGATTAAAATATGGAAAATAATTATTCGTTGTCTTTATTAGTAAGAATTATTATTTTATGCCTTGGAGAATATATTTTTCAACAAGTAGATTTCCTATCACATTTTATTAAGGTACTTCTTTTCATAGGTAGTTTGTATTTACTACTGCAGTTTCTTCATCCATAGTTGACATCAACCTGTGTGATGGTATTAATTACTTGTTTAGTGCTGATTGTGCATTATTTCATCCAATGGTAGTCTTATTTTGGCCATTTTATTTAATGCATGTACTCACACATGCTAGTTGTTGTCACATCTATTGCATCTGCATTCTTCAACCGCATGGATTCATTCCATGTTTTTGCTACTCCATGTGTTATTTTTACGTTCCACCAAGTCATCACCTCATAATCGCTATTTCAGCAAGTAGACCTATCCATCAATTGTTACTACCATGTCAGATTGAAGTTGAAAGAGATAATTAAGGAGAGCCCATAATGTATGTGTCAACTATTTGGAAGAAACCAAAATCTGTTTGTTAATGTAACTGAACCGTTTGCAATATGCACCCACTTCAGAACAATCAATTTTTGTTGCAATTTTTCGTGCAAATGAGGATAAATCTCGAAAATCTAAAACATGGGTTTTGTCTAGAACGGGCCCAGTTAATTTTCCAAGTGGAAACATCCTCAGAAAGAAAATGAGCGGAAAGATACAAGTGGTTTTTTAAAGGCAGCATTTTCTGATTTATTGTTGTGATCAAGATTACATGTACACTATTTTGTTGGCCATAGGCCAAAATAAGTTATTTTGTTTTACAATATTTTAGATATTAGTTGTTGTAGCCATGGATTATAAATATATTTGTAATATCAGTCCAAGGAGGAGATTATTGCAGGAAGATTTATATATGCAGATTTGTGTATAGGCATTTGGTAGCAATAGTATTATTTTCTGATAAATAAAATCAATGTTGCAATAAGTCTCGTGTAGGGAAGCTTCTTGTATTTCACCACCTGACAAACTGAGGGGGACCACTTCTTGGGATGTCTAGTGATGTTTAGTTTTTATAGTTATAGTAATGTGCATTTGTTTTCTGTAGTATAATGTTTTATTTTTAATTTTGGATTAAGCATGATTATTGTTTTATTACAGTTATAATTTGATTAAGAATTGTTTATCATTAAATGAGATTGTTAAATATTTTACTAGTATTCTTTTGGGTTATGGTTTAGAGGTTAAAATAATTTAATGATAATCTTTCAATCTATAATTTATACATGGAATATCTACTATTACTATTGTAGGTGGTGACAGTTCCTGTCACAGTTCTTGGTGCAATTCTGACAGTAAGACAAAATATGAATTAAATCAAATTTTCATTTAAGGAATTTCTATGTGTTCTAGTTGCATTCCATCCCCACTCAACTCACTATCTTCATCCCTTTGATAGATAGAAATGAAACCTCTCACAAGATTACGATCCTCAAGTTGACACTCTTAGACCAAGCTGAAATACTTCTTTATTATTTACCCCAATTTTGGCCTATCACAAATCAATATCAACTGAAACAATATACCTGTCAAAAATGAATATCCTAAACCTATTGTATGATCATCTTGAATGACCCTACTGGAAGTAACCATAACCATATGGATATATATTGCATTCATAAATCTGAACCAAAAGCCACATGAGTAATATCAACATGAAAAACTTAAATCATCATAAAGACTGGAAATGAATATCTGAAAGTGAAGTAGCATCAAGATTATGTAACCTCTGAATCATGACCAACATATCATGAATTCCATCAATAAAGTACATCAATTATTAAGTGTAAGTATATTTGGACTTGTGACCATATACATCAACTAATATGAAGAAATCACATTTCAACCACAGCATGTTTTGACATCAAGGAAAAACAATAAAAAAGCCATCAAAACCTCGGTGGATGTTAGTCCACAAGATGTTAGCCCAACTCGCTCTTCTTCAACAATATCCCCCTTAGATTGTTTACTATTTTTCACATTGATTATCTCCCAAATTTTTCACATTGATTCTCTCCCCCTTTGACATCAATGGAAAAGGTACACAAGCTCTAAACCACACATTTAGCACATATGACTACTCCCCTTGAGTAGCAGCCACCACAACATCAATATGGAATATGATATGGCTATGAATTCATAGACTGATGCAAATACCTACATCACTTAGTTCTTATCAGGAGGGGAAACTACCCCTAGCTTTCCTCTAAGGTACTCAAAATTATCCTTAGGAAATGGCTTAGTAAAAATGTCTGCAACTTTTTCATTGGTAGGTATATACTCGAGTCTAACTTATTTGTCACTTACTTTATCTCTCAATAAGTGATATTTGATGGATATGTGCTTTGTCTTTGAATGTAATACTAGATTCTTGGAAATACTTATGGCACTTGAGTTATCATAGAATATGGCAATGGGTTCCTCATACTCAATTTGACATCTCTCAACATCTGCTTCATCCATAGTACTTGAGTGCAACTATTTGCAACAAAAACATATTATGCTTCAATAGTAAATAATGATACTGAATTCGGGTTTTTACTTAACCAAGATACCAACTTCTTCCTTAGGAAGAATGCACCACCACTAGTATTTTTCCTATCATTCACATCTCCTACCTAGTCTGCATCAATGAAAGTGGTCAAGATAAGATCATCATCCTTAGGATACCAAAGACCAAGATCAACTGTCCCTTTTAGATATCTACAGATTTTTTTTCACAACAGTCACATGAGTTTCTTTAGGATAAAATTGATATCTAGCAACCATGCACATGAAATTCATTATATCTAGCCTAGTCTGGCCTGGTCTAGGTTAAGTAGAGTAATTCACCAATCATTGACCTATATCTTGTCTAATTTACTTTAGGAGAATCATCATTTTGTGTAAGTTCTCATCTGGTTACCATAGGTGTACTAACTAACTTTTATTCCTCGATACCAAACTTTTTCAATAACTTTTTCACATACTTAGACTGAGATATGAAGATTACATCATCTAATTGAGTAATTTACAATCCTAAAAATAATTTTAGTTCTCCTATCATTGAAATTTCAAACTCATTTTCCATTTCATCGGTAAACTTCAAACATAAATCGTCATCACCTTCAAAGAGAATGTCATCAACAAAGACTTTTGTTAGAGTAATCGGTTATTTACTTTATTAATTAAACAATATTTGTTTAATTACTTAAAGTTCCCTTTTACCTCTTTTTCACTTAAGCTAACATTAGGTGCATAGTAATTAATTACTTTATTAATTATTATTGTGCAAGCCCAGGGTTTTCCTTTTTAGGGTTTTCACCTATATGTGGTTGAAAACTATCTTTTGTATCATTATTCATTTTTACATTTTGGGTGAATACATTGCTCCACATTCTTGAGCATTATTTTTGTTGCTTCTCTTTGCTTCTCCTTATAACAGGTATTATTTGCTTGCAGAGGTCATTGGGCTCCTATGAAGTTGTATCTTCTCAACTCCAACATGGTATCAGAGCTTCAGATTTGCAGCTGCTTGTTCTTGTTTTGAGATTTTTGCATTGGAACTAGATCTAGGGTTCTAAGTTTTTCTTGTGGATTCAGCATACTCCTTTTTTTGGGTTCACTTTGGGCCCAAACAGACAGTGCCATTGGATTCGCAGCACCCAAAAACCCCTAAATCGACTATCAATTCATCGATTTTGGTTACAGTCGACCAAGGAAGCAAATTTTTTTTAGGGTTTTGGCCGTACGGCCCCAGGACGGGTCATCCGCAGCAAAAATCATTAAAAATATTTAAAAAATAAATCAAAAACTAAGGTTTTTATTTATTTTTGGTGCACTACGCGCACACACCAGTCGCATCGCCTAGCGGCCACCGCTCGGCCACCCCCGCACCGCTCGTGTCCGTAGCACCACCCGTGACCGCCATGCCGCTCGTGTCCGTAGCACCACCTGTGACCACCGTGTTGCCCTCAGCCACCCCTACCTGGCTCTGCACTCCCCACCAAGCTCCGTCCAACCACCACCTAGCTCTGTCAACATCGAGCCCACCGAGCCACTGACACCGAGCCCGCCGACACCAAGCCTGCCGACCTCCTGTTAGCTCTCCTAGCCCCATAGATGGTCACATGGTGACCACGGGCTCCACCATAGTTCTAGCCCCCTTGGTCCACCCAGGCAACCAGGGGCTCCTTTTTTTAAGCTCCAAGGTGCTTAAGGGGGTGTGATAGGCCTTTTTTATGCTTCTTTCATTCAAACGGGCATACAATGGTCATTTTTTCTCCGTTTTTCAAAAAAAAATAGGCGTTGGAAAGCTAGTTTCAGCATCGATCTGATGGTGCAGAATTTTTTTAAAAAATTTACCAGTCTAGATATTATTTTTCCAGTCAAAGTGAGGTCTTCTTTCTTCACTTCCAGGGTCATAGAAGGTGCAAACGGACTCCGTTTTTCAAACTCGAATAGGTGTTGGAAAGCTCTCAACATGCTCTATTAAAATATGTGATTTATTTTATTATAATTTTCACTAGATACACGAGAATTTGTTTTGAAGTATTATTTACTTATGCATTGCTTCCTCTTTCTCAGTTTGTACTAGGGTTTGGGTTTATCTCTTGTGGGGGGATGTTTTTTCTTGCTTTTTGTCATTTATATCAGAAAACCAAAACACCAAAACTCTCAAAAAAATAAAACCCTTCTGCATCTTCTGTCTATTCTGAAAGATCACATAATAATAAAAAACACAAGTAGGTATAGATGTAGGGTTTCATGGTAGACTCTTTAGTTGAGTTACTCACATCACACAACTATCACACTTGGAAGACTCGCATGATGAGGATACTCAGGTCACGAGGGTTGTGGTCTTGTTTAGATGAGGTTTAGCCTCAATTGCAGCATCCTTTTGAGATTATGCAGCATAGGAACAAGATGGATGAAGCTATGGGTTTGCTATGCATGCATGTTTCACAGAGTCTTTTTTTTCGCCTTGATGCTTTGCTCACTCCTTGAGCCATGTGGTTGAAGTTTAAGACACTTTTTGGGGCCATTAATGAGTTTTGAGCATTATAGATTGAGGCAGAGTTGACTTCACTTTTACCTGAATCATTTCCCACTATTGAGGATTTTTTGAACAAATTCAAAACTATCCGCACTATTTTACAGGGTTGTGGCAAGAATAAGTCAAACACAAAGTGCATTTACTTGATCCTTTCAAAGCTTCGTGGTCCATTTTAGATATTTTCTTCTACCTTCTATTCCACCATGGATGGCCTGGGTACTCATTTTACCATGCCTACCTTTGATTTATTTTGTGAGCATTTGTCTCGGGAGTAGTCTCACCTTTCTTAGATGGATATGCTCTCAAGATCAAAGAACAAAGCATTGGTTGCTCAGTCACCTAAGGGGAAACAAAAGCATAAACCAAGGCCCAAGAAAGATTTTGCAGGTAGTGAGCATTCCTCCAAACCTCCTCCTAAGTCTAATTCTAAACCACCATTTGATCCAAAACATGGGAAATCTTCAAAGTTTGGTGAGTCTTCCTCCAAGACTAAGGAGAAATCAGGAGACACTTCCAGTTTCTATGGCAAGCAAGGCCATCCAATTTCCAGGTGTTGGAAACAATTAGAGGCTTTAGAGGAAGCCATGCAGCAGCAACACATCTCCTCACCTCAGTCATCTTCTTCTTCCATAGGGAAAGGTCATGCTCTCACTACTAGAGCATCGAACAATGGGTCCACTTGGATTTTAGACTCTAGTGCTTCTCACCATATGACTCACACTTAGCAGTTGGTCACTTCTCTTGCCTCTTGTGGTACTTCACAGATTGCAGTGGGTGACTCTTCACAGCTTTTCGTCTTGGGTTCAAGTTCTGTCTCTTTGGATGGGGGCACTCTACAGGGTGTTCTAGTTGTTCCTAACATCTTGACGAACCTCTTGTCCATTTATCAAATTTTCCACACTGGCTCTTGTAAGACAGTTGATTTCTCAACACATGATGTGGTTATTCGAGACCTCCATGACTCTGATTTGGTTGTGGCTACTGGGAGTGTTGATACTACATCTCATCTTTACAAATTTGATGGATTTGAGCCTTCTAAGGGTATAGGTTCATCTCTTATAGCACATGCAGATTCAATGAGTAAGCTTTGGTATGAGCGTTTGGGCCATTTCAATTACAGATATCTTCAGTAGATGAGTACACAGGCACTAGTTCTTGGTCTTCTACAGATTTCCTGCACTAATGGTGTTTGTCATGGTTGTGTGCTTGGCAAGCATCACAGGGATCCCTTTCTGAAGGGAAGTGCCACTCGTGCTTTGGCACCCTTGGATTTGATTCATAGTGACCTCATGTCATTTCCCACTCCTTCTTTTTCAGGGACCAAGTATGTACTCAAATTCATTGATGAATTCTCCAGACACACATGGGTGTACTTTTTCAAGTACAAGTCTGATGTCTTTGATTCCTTTCGAGTCTTCAAGACATTTGTAGAGAAGCAGTCTGGCATTTCTATCTGGCGGATATGTACAGATAATGGGGGGGAGTATGTGAATTAGGCTTTTAGAGATTTTTGCACTAAGCATGGTTTGCAGCATCAGTTTTATATTCCCTACACCCCTCAGTAGAATGGTATCACTAAGAGAAAGAACAGGACTTTACGGGAGATGGCTAATTGTATGGTTCAGTCCAGGTCCATGGATTCATCTTTTTGGGTTGAGGTAGTCAATTGTGCCAACTATATTCAAAATCGAATGCCTCACAAGGTGATTTGACATATGACTCTTGAGGAGGCTTGGTCTCATGACAAGCCTGATATTTCATCATTTCGAGTATTTGGTAGTGAGGCATGGGAATTTATTCCTGATGCTTAGAGGAGAGCTATGGAGCGGAAGAGTTGACCCCTCATTTTTGTCAGCTACTGTGAGGATGTTAAGGTGTATAGGTTGTTTGATCCTGATTCTAGAGAGGTTCTATTTCGACGGGATGTTCAGTTTGATGACCACCTTCCTCTAGTTGATACCCTATCTCCAGTGTCTACTTCACTACCTACTCCACCCACTGTAGCTCTTTAGGATTATTTTGAGGATGATTCTGATGAGGATATTAATGATCCCCCATCTCCACCTTCACTTGCTCCACCTCAGAGGCCCAAATGGGCTCACTTTACTATTAAGGTAGCAGGATATATGACTGGTGATCCTTCAGACACTCGTCGTACCCATTCTCATACTGCGAGTTCTAGTTTTTTGAGTCATGCTCTTTCAGAGGATCCTTAGTGGTTTTCAGAGGTGATCGATCACCCTGAGTGGGATCGTGCTATGGAGGAGGAGTATTCTTCTTTGATGAGGAATAGTACATGGGATCTTTGTCCTCTTCCTAAGGGCAGAAAGATGGTTCCGTGCCGATGGTTGTATCACATCAAGTATGCTATTGATGGTTCTATTGATAAGTACAAAGAATGTCTTGTTGCAAAGGGTTTCTCATAGGTTGAGGGTATTGATTACTCTAAGACATTTTCCCCTATCGCCAAGATGAATTCTATTTGTTTTGTACTATCACTTGCAGCTTCTAGGGGATGGCCCATTTTTCAGATGGATGTGAAGTGTGCCTTCTTGCATGGTGACCTACAGGAGGAGATCTAAATGGAGCAGCCTCAGGGATTTGTGCATGATGCTTCTTTGGTTTGTAGACTTCAGCGTTCATTGTATGGTCTCAAATAGGCCCCTCGGGCTTGGTATGAGAAGATGGACTCTCTTTTGCTCTCCACTGGTTTCACTCACTACCATTCTGATCCCACGGTCTATATTCAACATCTTGAGGGTGAGATCCTGATTCTTGTGCTATATGTTGATGATCTTCTCATCACAGGTAGCTCATCCTCTATGATTCAACATTCCCAGCTAGCTTTGATGGAGCAGTTTGAGATGACAGATCTCGGCCTTCTATACTATTTTCTTAGTCTTCAGGTGATTTAGTCTTCAGAGGGGATCTCCATTTACCAACAGAAGTATTCTCTTGATATGCTTCAGCACTTTGGCATGCTTGATTGTAAGCCTGTCCCCACACCTTTTCAGTCAGGGGTTGTTTTGACTACTACTTGCCCCACTCCTTCAGTAGATTCTACAATTTACAGGTAGTTGGTTGGCAGTTTGTTGTACTTGACTCACACTCATCTTGATCTTTCCTTTGTGGTTGGCCTTGTCTCTCGATTCTCCCATGATCCTCATGAGAGTCATTGGAAATTTGTCAAGCATATTTTGAGGTGCATTCAGGGCACCACTTCATATGGCATTCACTACACATCAGGGGATCCTCACATTGTTGGCTACACTGACTCAGATTGGGCCGGTGATGTCAATGATCAGAAGTCTACTTTTGGCTTTGTTTTCTTTCTTGGATCTGGTCCTATCACATGGTCGTACAAGAAGCAGGTTGCTCATGGATTATCATCTACAGAGGCTGAGTACTGAGTTGTTGTGCTCGCTAGTCAAGAGATTTTATGGCTTCGTCATTTGATGATTGAGTTTGGTTTTCCTCCTGATAGTCCCACTATTCTTTGGTGTGACAAGCAGAGTGCTATACACATTTCTCGCAACCCGGTGGAGCATCAGCGGACAAAGCACATTGAGCTTCATATGCATTTCATCAGACAGTTGATTTAGGATTGTTCTCTCATCTTGGAGTATATTCCCATTGCCAAGCAGGTTGCAGACATCTTCATGAAACCTTTTGCATCTTCACGCTATCTTCAGTTGCACTCTATGCTTGGGGTGAAGGAACTTGTCCTTGGGGGGTCTTTATGAGGCCTTCCTTCCTTCATGTTTCTTTTGACATGTTCTTTTATCTATTTTTGGAGAGGAGTTTTTTCTCACTGGATTTTCTCCTTTTCTCTGTTTCATAGAGATTTCTTTGTACTTGGGTACCTAATCTGGCCTTGTTGTCGGGACCCATTGCTTTTTCTTTTAGTAGATTCTTCTAGGTTTTAGCTTCTCCCTAAGTCTAGCTTAAGGGGGGGTGTTAGAGTAATCAGTTATTTACTTTATTAATTAAAAAATATTTGTTTAATTACTTAAAGTTCCCTTTTACCTCTTTTTCAATTAAGCTAACATTAGGTGCATAATAATTAATTACTTTATTAATTATTATTGTGCAAGCCTAAGGTTTTCCTTTTTAGGTTTTTCACCTATATGTGGTTGAAAACTATCTTTTATATCATTATTCATTTTTACATTTTGGGTGAATACATTGCTCCACATTCTTGAGCATTCTTTTTGTTGCTTCTTCTTGCTTCTCCTTGTAACATGTATTATTTGCTTGCAGAGGTCACTGGGCTCCTATGAAGTTGTATCTTCTCAACTCCAACAACTTCAATGATTAGTTATTTGTTCTGATCTAACTTGAAATATAGATTGCTATCAACAATACCTTTTTTGAATTTGAGCTTCAACAAGTATTTATCCAATCTAGCATACCAAGCTCTAAGAGATCACTTAAAGTCCATATAGGGCTTTCTTCAGTTGGCATACCATATTTTCTTTGTCATTCAGTTGAAATCCATCTGGTTGTGCAACATAGACTTCCTCTTCTAGCTCACCATTTAGAAATGTCGACTTTACATTGATATAATTTATAATTCTTGAAAGCAACATAAGCAAGAAATAATCTTACAACTTCAATTCTAGAAATAAGGGAAAACGTTTCTTCAAAATCAATGCCTTCCATCTGTGTGTACCCTTTGCAAACCAATCTTGCTTTGTTTCTGACCACTTCACCTTGTTCATTTAGCTTATTCTAGAACACCCATTTGGTTCCAATTACATTTTTGTTATGGGGTCTAGGAACAAGATCCCATGTATCGGTTTTCTCAATCTGCATTAGTTCTTCTTTCATGGCTTTCATCCAATATTCATCTTTGCATGCTTCATTGATATTGCTAGGCTCGGTTTTGGAAATTAGACAATACTCTTCTAAAATTATTCTTCTAGTTTTCACACCTTTGTTCTTATCTCCTATGATCTAAGTGTCAAAATGATTTCTCCTTATGTACCTGGGAGTTTTGGGATTTTCTCTAACTTCTTGTTCTTGTGTTCTTTCTTCTGCACTTCTGCTAGTTTCTGCTTCTTGATTCTTTTGGTTCACTCGAACAATTTGAAGTTGATTTTGTTTCTAAATATTATTTCCATTGTTAGTACCATCATTTTGATCATCTGAATCATATCCACTACATCTAGATGGTCTATCAATATTTTCATCAACTTTGACATTTGCACTTTCAACCATTTTCTTCAACCTTTTATTAAAGCATGGGTAGGCTTTACTCTTAGCAGAGTAGCCTAAAAATATTCCATCATCACTTCTAGCATAAAACTTGCCTATATCATCATATCTCTTGATGTAGAATTTGCTTCCAATTTTTTTGAAATATTTGGCAGTAGGCTTATGACCAAACCATTTCTCAAAAAGATTCTTACCAGAATTAGTGTTGATACTCACCCGATTAATGGTATACACAACAATACTTACAACTTCTCTCTAGTAGAAATGAGGAAAATTTGTTTCCAACATCATGGTTCTAGCAGTGTCTAGAACATTTTTGTTCTTCCTTTCAACAACGCCATTCTGTTGAGGGGTTTGAGGGGTAGATAGTTGTCTTTGGATTCCATGCTCTTCACAAAAATAATTGAAAATTCAGGAAGTGAATTCACCACCTCTATCTAACCTTAGGCATTTGATCTTTTGACTAATCTCATTTTCTACCATAGCTTTTGAAGTTTTTGAACTTTTCTAATGCTTCATGTTTTTCTCTTAAGAAAGCAACCCATATCATTCTAGAGTAATCATCAATAAGCAACATAAAGTACCTTTCACCTTGAAGACTTCTAATTCTAGATGGAATACATAAGTTAGTATGTATCAAGTCCAATACTCCACTACAGTTATATTATTTATTGTAGAAGGAGTTTCTAGTCTGCTTTCCCATCTAACATTCCTTATACATAGATTTATTAGGCTTTACTAACTTAGGAAGATCTATGATTGCTTGAGTAGAGCTTACTTTGAAAATGTTATCAACATTCACATGACACAACCTCTTATGCCATAACCAACTTTCATCAACTTGAGCAATTAAGAAGCTTCTATTAGTAGTACTTAAGTGAAAAATATTACCTCTTGTCTTTGTACGTAAAGTAATCATATTTCCAAAACATCCCCTTATTCTGCACTTGCCATCCTTGAACTGAAGATTGTAACCTTTGTCTATCATTTTTCCAACACTCAACAAGTTGTTCTTTAAACCTTATGGGTATGTGCAGGATCATCATGGAAAAAATAGGCCCTTAAGTGGTAATGAAAAGACAAAAAATTAGAGTTAGACAAATTGACGTAAAAATTTGAATAAGTTATCTATATTATTTCAAAAAAATGTAAAAAAATAATCTTTAGAAAATTTAATGTATTTTCTAAACTACTAGACCTTTATTTAAAAAAATAAATCTATTTGGTCAAAATTTGAAATTTCAATGTAGTAGTATTTAAATTTCAGGGTAAAAATAAGAAGTCGGTGTCTGTCTGACCACCCTAACCACAATAAAATGATAATGTTTTTTTATAATATTTTAGATATAAGTAGAGGACTCATGTCCCGATGTGATGCATATTTTTTTATAATTTGTTTCCAAATAAATAATTAATTATGATTTTTTTATCACAATTTTTGAAAAATATAAAAGCTCATCTATCTAACCACCTTAACTTGGTAAAAAATTCAGGAAATTCATTTTTTATTTTTTTAATCCTATAGTATGCAAAGCATAGAATGTGACGCATGTTTCAGATTCAAAAAATGTGATACCGTTTAAAAGTTATAGATGTTTTTCAATTAGCCAATCGATAAGGACTTTATTCGTAATTCTAATAGAAAATTAATAATAATTATTTATTAAATTCAAAGTAAAGCATAATTTATATCAGTGGAAAGATGAGAATCTCGTCTAAAAACCCTTTTCATTTCATCAATTTTGGGTAAAAAAAAGGTCGTCAACTACATGGGTCATCAAATGGCTTACATATCGCCACTTTTTGGCCCATCATGATCTTGAACATACCCTTATACATAAATAACATCATCAGTATTGTTCTTACGATCAAAATAAATAGTGGCTCTACCATGAATCACACCAGAAGTGTTGTCTCCAAATCTTACAATGCCACCATCATAGTCTTCCAAGCTTACAAACTTGATTTTATCACCAGACATATGATGTGAACATTTGTTTTCAATTAACCAATTATCCTTTTCTTCAATTTTAGTTGAAAGATCTTTCTCAACATTCACATTACTAATAGATTCAATGGACACCTAAAAATTTTCTTTGATAGCAATGAGTACCCATTCATCTTCATTTCCAATCTCTTTATCAGATTCATCATCCATAACACCTTCTTCAACATAATAGCATTTCCTTTGAAATCTATTCTTCTCAGATTTATACTTCAAAACTCTTTTAGGACATCTTGATGCAAAATGACCTATCTTACTGCAAGAAAAGAACTTAATAGGTAACTTTTCTTTGTACTTACCATGACCTTTGGCTTCTCTTTTCACAATCAATGCTTCAAGTTCTTTTTCTTTATCTTCAATCTATTTCATCTCATCTTTATACTTGAATGTTCTTTTGAAACTTTCTCTCGGATCATATCTCTGCTTGATTTTCTTGGATACAGTAGCCTTAAATGCAGATTCAGTCTTAGGAGTAGATTCACCAAATTCACTTAACTCAAAGGCAACAAGTTTTCCAATCAGCATGTCTCTTGTTATATTTGTTACTATCCTGAGTTCATCAATAGCATGAGCATTTTTTTTGTAAGAAGGGGGCACAGATCTAAGTATCTTAGCCACAATTTCTTCTTCATCCAAGGCTCCACCAACACATCTAATGGCCATCACTAACTCATTCACATTTTGCAAGAAGGAAAAGATGTTTTCATCTTCACTCATCTTCATGCTCTCCCATTTACCTTTTGGACTTTGTAACTTAGCACTTTTCACTAGTGCATCTCCTTCATACAATGTTTCCAACTTTTTCTAGATCTCATGTGCAGTCTTCAAACCTTACACATTTTTCATCTCTGAATTTGTCAAAGCACTCAACAATGCTTCTATAGCCCTGGTATTAATTTTTTCTTCCTTGATCTCATCTTTAGAGGAGGGACCATTTTGAGGAATAACATATATGTTATTTGTAATCTTCCAGAAAGGTCCACCAATACACTTCAAATGACATTCCATTCTAACTTTCCATAAAGAGTAGTTTGTACCATCAAATCTAGGACTGTCCTTTTTGTATGATGCCGCTCGGATCACCTCAAGTTGTTAGGCTTCTTAAGAGGAACCTTCTCTAGTACCAATTGTTGGCAAAACAAGGAAAGACAATTGAGAGGGAGGTGAGTTAATTATTAAAAAAATTAGACCTATTCAACATTAATCAACCATTAATATTAGATATGATAATTAACATAGCAACAATAAATCAATAACACATCAGAGACACATGAACACCAAGATTTTATGCGTGGAAACCATGTTATGGGAAAAACCACGGTGGATGTTAGTCCACAAGATTATACCCTATTAAAAGTATAATGATAAGTAAATAGGGAGTGCACATGCATTCAGACACACTACCTAGAGCTCACTACTTAGAGAAAGGCTCATTTCCTTACATACTATTTTCAGATTAAATCCATCTGATAAGATTGAACTAAGAAATTAACTTCTACAAAAGCTTGATGACAGTTCCGATTAGGCACATAAAAACTCTTCAACACTCTTCTTTGATCTTGAATGATTTGATTTCTTTTACACATGTAAACCACACATACAACCCCAAGCATACTTCAAAATAAGGAAAAAAACGCTCTTATATATCCGCTACATAGATTTACATCAACTATTCTATCGGCCACAGATAAAGATTAAATTACAACTTTCAATCTTAATATATGAATAAATCTTAATGCACACCAACACAAGTCAATCACAACATAGTGAGGACCCAAATAAACAAACCAAACAATAAATCATTAGATCATAGAGATCTACAACACGCTATCACCATCATGCTGGCCATGAACATGAAAAACTTGAACACACTTGGAGAAATATTCAATCACGAGCACTCTGATCAATGCAGATGTACTAAACTAATAGGGAATGATATAGAAACATTATTGATCATATTAGAAGCATACACAACAACCAAATTTACCATCCTTTCAATCAAATCATCTAGAAGCGCCTGCTATAGAAATTGAGTAACTATAGAAACATAAATCTTCATAACTCTCTCAAATCTTGATGCGTACCACTGAAACTTTTGGACAACATACTAGATAGGCTTAGAAAAAACACCTTAAATTTTCACTAGATGATTATCAACTTACAAAAATTTCCACTGCCTTAACCTTCTCAGCTTCACTGGCTGGTTGCAATATATGTTTTACAATTTTCTCAATCTCCTCGACATATACAACCTTCAGAATCATCAATGCTAATAGTGTTGACATCAATGACAAACACATATCATAAATACAACCACAACATCCAACATATCCATCATCGCAATTTTGGACCAATTACGTGTGAAGCTTGGTTACCCATGGCTACACTCCATGGAAGTCATCTCGTCGGTTGTGCATAAATGTTTAAATTTTTCCTTTAACAATGAAATTTTCACTATACACAATAGTGGCTTTAACCCTTTGTCCTACCATGGAAACTTTTCATTAGATTTCTTTTGTCTCAAGTGTATGGAACCTATTAAACCTTGAGAAAAATTCTTTCTCAAGACCTATCAAAAGTTTAAGGTGAAATTCATAACAAAACTATCCCTTACAAACATGCCTCAACCTATGATTGAGCCTACCATCCTTGGAAAAACTACGATCGAACCTAAACACATTCAAAACAACCAAGACCAACCTAAGATAGATCCTTCACCTATTTACTATAAAGGACCAAGAGATAATGAAAGAAATCCTATCCTACCTCCTTAAATAAATTTTTATTACAAAGATAAAGAGAAAGTGGTTGAACAACCTTCCATGGTTCCTTCTATTACTCCCCTTAGGGAAACAAAGAAATATATGATTGATAAACCCGCTCCTACACAAATGCAGCTTGAAAGTAATATGGAAATAAATAGAAATACTCCAGATTGTAGGAATAGGTCTCATATTCTTTCTCAAAGGTTAAATAAAGAAATAAGCAAGAAAAATCAAAATCCAAAATTGACTAAAATAATACACGATGAGTCTCCCTCTTCGTCACAATGAAATGATCCTATACTACAACCATAACAAGAGCTAAATCCTTATTTAGACATTATCATTTGACCTCCTATTGTGATTAACTCAGATGATGATGATGAGGCTGCTAAAATTGATGAGGAGGTGCATAATGAATTGAATACATTATTTTCCTCTTTTATGATCTTACATGATAATCCTCCTAAGAAGAGTGTTGGACTTGGTAATTATCCTAGTTCTAGACTTTCTATTGTCCCTTTGGCTATTTTTCCATCTTCTATATACAATGAACATGATTGGGATGTACATGACCTGCTAATAGGCTGAATTAAATGTGCCTTACTAGTCTTTTGCATAATTTATTTTATGCGATTGCATGTGTGTAATGTGATCCAACATGTTGTTCTATTTTATGTCTCTCTCTTTGTGGCATTCCTCTATTTGTACCTACATTCTTCTCTATGTCATAAATATTTTATCTTTTCTTTGTCTTGTGTTTTCCTCTTAGGGATGACACAAGGTATCTAGAAACTCATCTCTTTTCCATGTTGACCCAAAATGTTTTTCTTTGTTTTCACTCTCTTTGTGTCATTCTTCCTATTTCATGAGTATTTTGGGAATGATGATAGTTTTGAACTCTATAAAATAATTTTATCAAGAACATACTAACACCGAATCTATGAATCACTTATGTGTTTTGTGATTTCAATTTGGGGGTAAACCCTCTTTCCCTTTCATGATGTAGGTTTATTCAGAAACATATGAATTGGCATAGTTCTTTCCAAATAATCCCTCATTTCCTCTTTATTGTTAGCATTTACCATTTTCTAATTTAAAGTAATTTCTCATAGAATGGTGTTTATTCCTTTTCAACTCATCTTTCATTGTGTAGTTTTCTCACTTTATGTAATGAATCATTCACTTTGTGGTTGAAATTAGGTGTGATGTCCCTCAAGAGCATGATCTCTTGTGGCATATTATATTCCTCTTAGTGGATTTATTCGACACATTGCATCCCCTAAATTTTGAATATAATATTCTTGGATTGGTCCTCTCTTGGAGTCATTAGGCACAATGTTCCTTGAGTTAAGACCTTACATGAACTAAGATGGCTCCAAAAGCAAGAAAAGTGTGCTATGCAAGGTAGTCATATAACCAAAATTATAATGTAAGGTACATTCAAAGGAGTATTTCTTAGTTCATGTAAGGTCTCAACTTAGGAAAGATTGTGCTTAATGAATCCAAGAGAGGATAAATCGAAGAATAGTAGATTCACAACTTAGGGGATGCAATATGTCATATCAAGTCACTAAGAGGAATATAATATTCTAAGAGAGATAACACTCTTGAGGGACATCACACCCAATGTCACAACAAAGCTAAAAATTCATCGCATAAAGTGAGAATAATACACCATGAAACATGAAAAAGAATAATGTAAAATAATAATGCCAATGTATGCCCCCACTTCAAATAAATTTCTAAACACCATGTTGTGAGAAATTACTTTAAACTAGAAATTGATAAATTCTAACAATAAAGAAGACATGAGAGCTTATTTGGAAAGGCTTATTCCAAGTCATATGTTTCCAAATAAAACTACGTCATGCAAAAGAAAATAAAAGAGAGGGGTTTCCCACAAAAATGAAACTCCAAACACATAAGGGATCTATGTATTTTGGGTTAGTATGTTCTTACTACAATTTTTTTAGAGAGCTCAAAACTATCATCATTCACTAAATACTCATAGAACAAGAAGAATGACACAAAGAGAGGGAGAATAAAGAAAAACCTTTCAGGTCAACATGGAAGAGACATGAATGTCTCGACACCTTGTGTCATCCCCAAAAGGAAAACAAAAAATATAAAGAAAATAAAAATATTTTGGGTCAACATGGAAGAGGCGTGAATGTCTCGATGCCTTGCGTCATCCCAAAAAGGAAAACACAAAACAAAGAAAAGAGATAGAAAGAGAAAATATTCCTTTTGGAAAGATTTAGGACGTAGAGAAAAATGAAGGTACAATTAGAGGAATGCCAAAAAGAGAGAGAGAGATACATCAAACAAAACATTATAGGGGGATCACATTATGAACATGTAATCACAAAAAATAAAATGAAAAATAAATAATGCAAAATACTAGCGAGACACATGCAAGTGAACCTATGAGTAGCTCATCTGCATCCCAATCATGTTCATCATATATATAAGGAATAAAAATAGCCAAAGGGACAATAGAAAGTGCCAAACTAGAACCATCACTAGGTTTAACACTCTTCATACGAGAATTTTCATTTAAGCTCATAGAAGAGGAAAACAATGTATTCAATTTATTATGCACCTCTTCATCAATTTTGGTAACTTCCTCATCATCATCTAAATTAATCACAATAGGAGGTTGAATGATAATGACCAAAGAAGGTTTCAACTCTTGTTGTGGTTGCATTATAGGATCTTTTTGTTTCAGGGAGGGGGTAGACTCATCATGCATTACTTCATTCAAGCTTCAATTTTTATTTTCTTTGTTGTTATCTTCATTTAACTTTGGAGAAAGGGCACGACGTGTACACCTACACTCTCTATCACCTCTATTTCTTTTAGTTTTATTTTTAAGTTACATTTGTGTAGGAGTGGGTTGATCAACCATAGGTTTATTTTCTTCCCTAAGGGGAGGAACATAAGGAACCATAGGAGGTTGTTCAACCACTTTCTCTTTGACTTTGTAAACTTGCTTTATTTTATGAGGTGTCACGAGATTTTTTTCATTATCTCTTGGCCTTTTGTAGGAAGTAGGTGAAGGTTTTGTCTTAGGTTGATCTTGGTTGTTTGTAATTTCTTTAGGCTCAATCATGGTTTTTTCAAGGATGGTAGGCTTGTTCATAGGTTGAGGCATTTTTTGGAGCGATAATTGTGTTATTTTCTTTTCCTTGAACTTTTGATAGGATTTGAAAAAGAAGTCTTCTTGTGATTTGATAGGTTCCATAGGCTTGGGACAAAAGAAATCTAAGGAAAATTTTCCACGGGAGGACAAAGGGTTAAAGCCACTATGATGGACGATGAAGATTTCATTGTCAAAGGGAAACTTTAAGCATTTATGTATGAATAAGGGGAATTCATTCATGGAGCGCAGCCATGAGTATCCTAGCTTCACACAAAACTAGTCTAACTATAGGATGATGGAGAATGAGATATCTAATGTTTTTGGTCCTATTTTTAAAGGAAAGGTGTTTGATCCCGTCATAGGGAAAGTGAAACCATTGTGCATCTTGATCCATGCTGCCAATTTAACATATATATCTTAATAGAGTTCATGTAGACGTAAAAATTCCTTAGTGATTACATTCTCTCCATAGATTGGATCTATTAAAATCAAATTACTAGGCTTATCATAGATTTGGTTAGCTAGGTAAAGAGGACCATCATGTGCATGTTTAAGTATAACTTGTGAGGAGAAAGCAATCTCAAGAAGATTTTTAGTTAAACCCTTATGATGTTGAGTTTAAACCAATGTAACCAAACCATCGATAGGATTTTGTTCTTGTTGATCTGTATCCATAGGACTTTGTTGAATTGTATGTATGTTCCCATAATTCGTGTCAACATTCATCACATCAGTCTTTGTAGTTTCACTATCTTTAAAAAATAAAATATTATGTTTTGGCATAAGTTTGATAAAATTTTGCAAGGTTTTTTTAGGAGGGGAAATAGATTTATTTCCTTGATCATTACCACCTCCAATGGAAAGCCGACCAAAATCAATAAGGTCTTGCACAAGATTTTTAAGATGCTTACAATGTTCTGAACTGTGTCTATTTTGTCGATGATAATAGCAATAAGAATTTGATCTAAATTTTGGAGGTAAAGACTTATTAGGATTGGGTGTTTTAATTTTAGGAAAGGTAATCAATTTTTGTTCTAAAAATTGGGATATTTTATTATGAAGGTATCAGGTAGGGGAGTGAATTGTCTTTTTGGGTTCCCATAGCTAAAGGGTATCATTTATTTTACAACAACTACTTGGTTTTTGAATTTTTGAGTGGTTTATTGAGGGGGATTAAGCTAAAGGAAGCCTTTATTATTCTTTCTAAAAGGTTGGTAATTAGTTTGGTTTGTGGACTTGAACTTATTAGTTTGACTAGAAGTAGACTTTGTATCTCAATTACTAACCAAATTTTGATAATCATGGAGGGCAGTACACAAGTGCATAAAAGAGGGAAATTTCATCATGGTGAGATTTTCTTGTATCTTTGCAAATTTTATATGAACATATTTTGAAGACGAGGATCGGGAACCTTGAAATCAATTTGTGAATAAAGAAATTGATAGTGTGAGATAAAGTTAGTAATATTTTCTTCTTCTTTTTTCTTACATCTCATAAAATTGGCCAAGGTCATCTTAGGAGTCATATGAACTTGAAAATGGTTGAATAATTCCTCAATAATTTAATTGAATGAATGAATTAAATTGTTTAGTAAAAAGAGAACCATTCCAAGGTAGTATCTTTCAAGGACCTAGGGAAAATCTTAGCCAATATTTTATCATTAAGGACAAAGTCACTACATAAGGCAGTATAATAATTAACATGGTTAGAAGGATCTACCTTTCCCTCATATTTATCAAATATAGGAACCTCTACAGCTTGTGGCATCAGTGTTCACAATATCTCCAAGGAAAATGGGCTGCTTTTGACATAATATGTTGATGGGCCATTTTGATTTTGGTTGATGGTAGAAATTTGTTTTTGAAGGGATGAAATGATTTGGAAGAGTTGATTTATGAGAGGGTCATTTTTTGTGTTATGAGATGGAGGTGAAAGAGGTGGAGGGGTGTATGTGTTCGAGGGGAAAGTGAATGGAATTATTATAGGTGGTAATTTTTTAGGAGATATGGCATGTGATTCCACAAAAGTACTTGGGATGCTAGTGGAAATACCCAAGGAAGGAATCAGATTACTAGTTGGTTGCATTGTTGTTCTGACTTGAGGATTGGTTTAGGTAGGAATTGAGGCAATTTTTTTGGGAGGAGGAATGTGAATTCATCATTGGCTTGTGACATTTCTTGTAGGTAAAGGAAAAATAGTGGTCGAGGTGAGGTGTTTCCCAAAGATTTGAACTATTTTTTTCACAAGGTCAAGTCCATCCTCCCTTTCAAGCATGTGATGAATGTTATCTATAGTAGGGATGACAGTAGTTGAAATGTTTTCATTTTGCACTTGATTTTGTAGGTTTTCTAAGTCTTCATGGATTTGGATTATGTTTTCTTGTGGAACACTATCAATCCTTGTTTCAACTTGCATCACACTACTTAAAGGTAAGGAGTTGTTAAGGGTATGGTCCATACCTAGCATACTAGTGTAAATACTAGGAGTGAAAGAGTTGGATAACCCAAGATCCATGATAATTTTTCTATCATGGGATAACATGAATCTCAAACTTTCTCTCACTATAGGATTAGAAATAGGACACTAAATACTCATTCAAGGGCTACTAAATTCAATATTAATGGAAATGAAATATAAGATAAGAACAATGAAATGATTATAAAAAAAAATCTATAAATTGAAATGGAAAGCAATGAACAAAAAATAAGACACATAAACAAATCTTTGAATTCTAAAAAATATAGTGCATAATCTGCATTGGGACTAATTCACCTAGGGGGTCTATGAGTCCCAGTGAGGATTTTTTTTTCAATGAAATAAGGTGCAAAAATAAAAGTTATATGCACTTTCTCTAATGCAAAATTAGAAACCCTAGAATTCTAATTAACTAATGCAAAACCTAATTCAATTCTAATGCAAGCAAGATCTGGGATGATGATGCACTCCAAATTAGAATTATGATGTTCTAAATGTAGGTTCACTAAAATGAAAGGAAGAAAATTGTATGGGTTCCTCTGCTTGGGAGATAGAAACCAACAAAATTCCTCACTCTGTCATTCAAGAACAAACACTAGAGATCTTAATTTAAAGGAGAAAGAGATCTTGAAATAGGGCTACCCTAGAGGCTGATTATAAACTAATAAGGGGTTCACCACCAAGTTTTGACTTGGAAAGATAAATAAAATGCAAGATGTAAATCATAACACTAATAAGATGCAATCTTTCACTAAATAACCTAGAAAATCATGTAAAACAAAACAAAAAGCTATGAGATGGAATTTGTACACTTGGAAACCTGAAGAAGATTGAATAAGGCTCTAGGTTTCTATGTAGGAACAAGAATCTAGTAAATGGGTATCTGAATCTATAAAAACTTATAAATTGACCTGAATTGGGACTTATACACTAGAACTGGTGAATTGGTCTAGTTAGGGTTTTCTAGAACTTTAAAGTTTGAGTCTAGTCTTCAAGGTCTACTTTGTGCTTCCCAATTGATTTTCAGATCTAAAACCCTAATTTGAAACCTATATAAGTCTTGCAAGTATCTCCAATGCAAGGTGACAACTTTGAACACTTCGAAAAACTTTCTCCAAACTTACCCTTCAATGTATCTTCAATATAAACCTATAAATCAAACATTAAAGAGAGGGAAATATTTTGTTTTGTTAGTGGAAAGAAGTTTACCTTGGTCAAACCTCATTTTGGTAATCAAACCTTGAAATGAAATGAATTGAAATAGGAATGGAGAATGATGAATAAAAAAAATGAGATGTTGCAACTCACCAAACTCTAGCAATGAAGCACTACAAACATGTATGAAATGGATACAATGCATGTAGATCTTAAATCTTGCTTGAATAGGATAGATCTTTAATTGAACACTTGCTTGAATCATAAAACCCTACATCACAATTGTTAGCTCAAAAACAAACATGATGCATGAAAAATTTGATATGATTCTTGATGCTTGAAAAGTGCTCTAGAATGATTGATAATCTACTCTTGAAGAATCTTGAATTATGTTGCAGACAATTGAATGCTCTTGTGAACTCAAATTTTCCATATGCATGCATACTTGAATGTTTGGGTTGAAAATGAGTGAAAGAAACTTGTATTTATGCTTAACTATGAAAGAATTCCTAAAATTACAATAGTAAAAGCTAACATCAGATCTAGGAGGATAAAATCCCACCAAGAATTTGAATTAATTTAAATTTTGGGCCACATGGGACTCATATTCTCAAGGTGGTGAATGAGTCCCATTAGGCATAATTTATGGGACCAAATTCAAAAATACTTAAAAAGGTGTGAAATTAGGATCAAGATCCAAAACCCCGGGTGGGACTCATACGTCCAAGATGGCATATGAGTCACAGACCATAAAATCTAGGCCACACAACCTGAAAACACCTAAATTATGATTGGTTATTGATTTATTCCAAGTTCATCATTGAAAAGATACATTAAATGAGGCTTGTGCATGCAAAATAAGGCCAATTAAAGCATAAAGAAGCCCAATTATTAAAGTGTGTTACAACACTTTACAGTACCTAAAATAAGGTAGGATTAAATTTATTTAGTTCACAAGGGCCCAATACCTAGTGTGAGTGCATTTAACACATTACAACACTAATTCAAGGCATCATTAGGCTCAATTTTACAAGGAGGACCCAAATAACTATGAAAATGTCACCAATGATTTTTTTGACACAACAATGTTTGTCTCTCATTTTTTTCCTTCTGTGTTCTTTTGTGCCTATGTAGGTTTTCCATAGGATCTTGATCTCGGAGGCTTGCACAACCCTCCTATTCATTATTGTCCTATCTTAATAGCATTGGCATATTTAGACCCCTCTTGATGTGAGTTTCTCTAATTTAGTGAGTTTGAATCAAGTTCCTCCTCTCCCTAATGTGGGGGCTAAATGTAGTGTAGAAAAATGTATCCCTCTACATTTTAACACTTGTTTGGGCCCTTTTAAACTGAATGGACTTAATTGTGCCTTACTTAGGGTATTGTAAATTGTTTTCTTACAATTTCACTCTAATATAGGGTTTTCATTAATTATTTGGGATTATTTATACCTTATATGGCCTTATTTCACATCCACAAGCCTTAGTTAATGCATCTTTCCAAGGATAATCTTGACAAAAACCAAAATCCAATCATAATTTATATGTTTTTGATTGTATGGACTAAATTTAGTGATTTGGGACTCATACACCACCTTGGGCATATGGATCCCACCTAAGTTTTTGGGCTCTGTTTTGGACTTCACATAAATCTAAGACTTTCTTGAAAAATATGTCCCAAAGCCTAGCCTAATGAGCCTCATATGCTATTGTTGGCATATGAGTCCCTTGAGGCTTGAACCTAAATTAAATTCAAATTCTTGGCAGGATTTTATTCTCCTAGGTCTAATTTCGGCTTGTAGTGTTGTAATTTCAAGAAATTTGGCATAAACAAGTATAAATACAAGGTTATTTCACTCATATATAATAATCAATCATGTGATCTAGCAATTTGAGTATTCATGCATTAGAGTATTCAAGGCTCTACAAGAATATTCAAGAGTATTCAAGAGTGATTATCAAGAATTTTGGAGCATTATTCAAGCATCAAGCATCATGTCAAAGTCATCATGCATCATGTTTGTTTTTTAGCTAACATTTGTGATGTAGGGAATTGTGATTCAAGCAAGGATTCAAGTCAAGATCTACAACATTCAAGCAAGAGTAAAGATCCACATCCATTGAATCCATATATTACATGCTTGTAGTATTTTATTCTTAGGTTTTTGTGAGTTGCAACATATCATTTTATTCATTCATCATTCCTCCTTTCCATTTGATTTAATTACAAAGTTTGATTACCAAAATCGGGTTTGACCAAGGCAAACCCCTCTCTACTAACAAAACAATAATTTTCCATCTCTTTAGTGTGTGATTTGCAAGTATAGGTTGAAGACACATTGGAGAGAAAGATTTGAAATAATTTTTTAAGCTTGAAATATTCTCCAAGTTGTCACCATTTTGAGAATATCACTAAAAGACATATATAGAGCAAAATGTGATAGTTTGGAACTGAAAATCAGGTTGAGAAGGAAGAGGAGAGATTGAAGAGTATATTGAAATCTTAATCCTCTAAAGAAGTTGAGAAGGATTGATATGCCTCTTCCAACGTATGAGTCCTAGTATAGCCACTTTTATGGATTAGCCCAAAAACCTAGTCTAGGATTGATACACCCATCCTGGTGTATGAGTCCAACTGTTCCTTAAATTCAACATTTTTAGTATTTTAGGATATTTAAAGCTTCTATAGGTTTCCAACTACACCTCTCTGATTTTTCAACTTTTTGTTATGTTTACATTAATTTCTAGGCCATTTACTTAGGTTTTGGATATCACTAAGTTTCATAATTGGATCATACATGTTACTAGTCTTTCCAAGCTCTAGCTTTGTGGTGAACCCATTTTTAGTCTCTAAACATACCCTATGACAACATTTAATAGATATATTTCTCTCATTATATCATAAGATTCATATCTTTAGGGTTTCATTGAATGAAACTTGTAAGAAGATTGGATACTCTATCTCCCAGAACATAGAACACTTATTTTCTTTGTTTCATTTCTGAACTTTAGATCACCTATTTCTGAAATAGAACACCTATTTCCGAACTTTAGATCAAATTTATTGTCATTATCACTGATAAAATGGACACGGCATGGAACATTGTAATAATCTTAAACATGTTGTGCAAGACCTCACTAATTTTGGTCACCTTTCAATTGGAGGTTTTGATGATCAAGGAAATAAGTATGTTGCCCCTCCTTATCAAAACTTGTAAAACTTTACTAAACCTATGCCAAAACATAATATTTCATTTTTAAAAGCTAGTGAAACTTCAAAGAATTATGTGATGAATTTTGACACAGATGATGAAAACATAGATACTATTGAACGAGATAATATGGATACTAGTCCTATGGATATGGTTACTATTAAAAAGGATTTAATTGTGTTGATCGAAACTCAACCTCATAAGGGCCAAACTAAAAATCCTCTTGACATTTCTTTCTCCTATAAGGATATTATTCAAAATTCACATGATGTTCCTATTTATATATATGTTAAAATCAATGATAATCCCATTAACTGTATATTAATTGATCTTATTTGTAGAGTGAATGTGATCATTGAGGGATTCTCACTCGTGCATGAGCTCTTGGTGTAGGAGTAGCTATGAGATTTTGGTTTTGTGATTGTTTTGGTTTTGTGTATCTCTTATGAAATAAGGCCCTTTTTGTATCATTTTTATGTTTTTAAGGGTCTAGATGAGGTCTTAGGAGGATAGGTTTGGTCAAGTTGTCAAAAATGTAAAAGTTGCTATGGGTTTTAAAAGTCAATATTGTCTAAAATATTGAAAATTATGGAATTTGCAGTCACATGGTGTAAATGAAGGAATTAGAATGGTTTTAGTTTGAAAATTAGTTGTAAATGGTTGGTAAATGTTTGAATAGCCTTGGGGAGGTCGAACCCAAGGTTGGTTGTGACATTTTTGAAGTGAAATCAATAAAAGGCATCCTTGTTTCTACATTTTTGGATGCTAAATTTTTGTTTCAGAGCTTGGTACAGCCTTGTACAATTGATTCATGATTTAAAACCAATTTTAGTCGATGCAGAATTGATTCTACTTTCTATTTCACTTTTTATCATTGAATTTCATTAAGATTTGAGTGTTAACTACTATTTTACTCTAGGTAGCCTAAAATCCTAGTTAGGGTAAAAGTGAGTAAGCAAATCAATTTTTGAAGGTTTCTATCCAAAGTATTCTACCTTTATTTTTAGGTTTATTGTATAAATCCAAAATGGGTATTTAAAACTATGTTTACATTCTTGATATCATGTTTTCACTAAAAAGTATGGCCGAAAACCACAATTTGTTGTTGCTACCAAGTTTGTTCAAGCAATTAGGTATTAGAACCCTATAAGATATAGGGTTTAGTGAAAGAATCTTGGGAAATTATCTAAGTTGATTGTAAATGTACATGAAGACCCTATAAGACATGTTTGAGGTGTTGGTTTGAATATTTGAGGCCTAGAGGTTAAAAACCTCTTTGTGACCTAGTTGAACAAGCCTAATTAGGCCTAATGCAAAAATGGGACAGTCAAGAATTGACCCATGTGTTCCAAAACAACCCAACTTAAAAAATTTATATGTTGTAAAATTACATAAAGGGTACTCAAAACTACTTTTATAGTCTAGGTTTAAATTTTTCATAGAAATCTATGGTGGAAAAACTAGCTATGAAGTACTATTAGGAGTTTGAAGCCTTTTTAGTAAAGATCCACCATTGAGTGTCTGGAATCTTGAAATTGTGAATGATTAGAGTTGTCCACCCTTGATTTGCATCAAATTGGTATCAAAGCCTAATTTTTTTGGGAAAATAAGTTGAGAGCCTGAAGATATAGGCAAGATAAGTTTTTGGAGTTTATGTGTTGTATTTTTGTAGGTTGAAGCAAGAACCTAGATGACAAGAGACTAGGCCAAGGGAAAAGAAAGAGTCTTGAGGTGAGGTATCATGAGGAAAATAAAAAGCAAGGTGAAATATAATTTCTTGAGAAAAAAAATGGAAACATTGAGGAGAAAATTCCATAGAGACTTGTAGAGTGAGGAGGTACCAAGTAAGAAACCAATGATGAGAAAATAGAAAAGTGAGATGAAGAATAAAAATGAAAAGAAAAAAAAAAAAACATGCAACAAGAGATAATGGAATTGAGACAATCCTTGGAGAAAATGAAAGAAATAAAATAAATTATGCAAGAGAGAATGGAACTTGAACTGCAATAGCTTCTTGAGCGAGCAAAGAAAGAAAGTGGTTGGCATTTTCCAATAAGGAAGAGGCTCAAATTTCCTATCAAGGAGATCATTCAAAAGAGAAGAGGCAAGAGAGGATAGTAGAACCAGAAATTGAAGAATATGTTTTGATGAAGAGAAAAGGCCATCTGAGAAAGATGAAGAGGTAGGAAAACTTGGGACTATTTTGACATTAACAAGCCTTGAAGAGTTGCCTTGGGAAATTTAGGATGTCTTGAAGGATCATGTAGACATAGTGGCTGATAAATTTTCTTACTTTTTTCTTCCAAGGAAAGGTGTTAGTCATTATCTATCTTTTTTTCTAGGGGCTGGTTTGTCATATACAACAGCCTATGACAAGCAAAATCAAGAATGTGATCTATCTAAAGAAGGAAATGGTGCCAATACAAATGATGCACTTGTTTGGAAGGTTGTAAAATAAATAAATTTTGATGCTAAAGGCAAGAGGATTGTTGGGAAAGAGATTGTAGAGTTGATCAAGAAATTTTTGAAGGGAAAAGAAGGTATGGAGTAGCATAATGGACCAAATAAGTTGAAGATGGAAGATGGACAGTTAAACAAGTAGCCACTCTAAGTGGAGCAACAAAAGAGAGTTGTGGATGTTACGGGAAAAGAGAGAAGACAAATGCCTATTGATGAGATTGAAACCTTTGGAGACAAGAAACCTAAGGTGAAAATTAAACAATCCATTGAAGGGGAACAAGGTACTATTGGAGTACATGGAATACATCAAGGAAAAAGGGGTTAGATACAATGTAGAGGTGCAAATGGAGGACATGTTTATATTGACAAGTTCAAATACCTTTGCCCAGGGTTCAATAAACCTATAGTGAAGATGAAGCAAGCATGGAATTGTTCCAAAGATAGAAACATGCAATTATTTAAATGCATCTGACTAGAGTTTCCAAGCATGGTTCTCATGATTTCTACCTTCTATTCAATTGGAGCTTGAATTTGTTCTTTGCCTGGGAGTATGGTGTAGGAGAACCCATGAGATTCTGGTTTTTTCATTGTTTTGGTTTTGTGTATATCTTATTTGATAAGTTAATTTTGGATCATATTTATGTTTTTAAGGGTCTAGATTAGGTCTTAGGAGGATAGGTGTGGTCAAGTTGTCAAAAAAGTAAAAGTTGCTATGGGTTTTAAAAGTTGTCAATATTGTCTAAAATGTTGCAAATTGTGAAATTTGAAGAGTCACATGGTGTAAATGAAGGAATTAGAATGGTTGTAGTTTGAAAATAAATTTTAAATGGCTGGTACATGTTTAAATAGCCTTGGGAATTCAAACCCAAGGCTGGTTGTGACATTTTTGAAGTCAAATCAATAAAAGGCATCCTTGTTTCTGCATTTATGAATGTTAAATTGTTATTTTAGAGCTTGGTACAACCTTGTACAATTGGTTCATGATTTAAAACCAATTGTATTTGGTGGATAATTGAGTTTAATTTATATTTCACTTTTTCATATTGAATTTCATTAATATTTGAGTGTTTAGAGACGTTTTACCCTGGACAGCCTGAAACTCTAGTTAGGGTAAAAGTGAGTAAACAAATAAATTTTTGAAGGTTTCCATCGAAAGTAACCTACCTTTATTTTGAGGTATGTTGTATAAAGTCCAAATGGGTATCTGAAAATATTTTTACATTCTTGATATCATGTTTTCACTAAATTTTATGGCTTAAAAACCATAATTTTCTACTACCAAGTTTGTTCAAGCAATTAGGCATTAGAATCCTATAAGAGTTAGGGTTTGGTGAAAGACTCTTGGAAAATTATTTGAGTTGATTGGAAATAAACATGAAGATAATATAAGACATTTTTTAGGTGTTCATTTGAATATTTGAATCTTGGAGGTTAAAAACCTCATTGTGACCTAGTTGAACAAGCCTAATTAGGCCTAGTACAAAAATGAGACAGTCAAGGATTGATCCATGTGTTCCAAGCCAACCCAACTTAAAAATTGTATATATTTTCAAATGCCATAAGGGTACTAAAAAATTATTTTATAGTCTTGGTTTGACGTTTGCATAGAAAGTTATGATGGAAAAACTAGTTAGGAAGTACTAATAGGAGGTTGAATCTTTTTTAGCAAAAAATGACCATTGAGTATTTGGAATCTTGAAGTTGTGATTGATTAGAGTTATCCACCCCTACCCTACATCATATCTATGAAGAAACATATGAAAAACTAAAATCAAGGATAAATATGCATAATGGTCTCACTTGCCATACGACAGGATTGATCACCCTTCCTTTACAAATAGGACTGCAAAAATTAGATGCCACATTCTCCATGGAATCCATCACATTGGTTGTGCATAAATGATTAAATTTTCCTTTTGAAAATGAAATTTTCACTATACACCATAGTGTCTTTAACCCTTTTTCTTCCAGTGGAAAAATTTCATTAGGTTTCTTTTGGCCCAAGCCTATGGAACCTATTAAACCTCAAGAAGACTTCTTTCCCAAATCCTATCAAAAGTTTAAGATGAAAGCCTAGCAAAACTATCCCTTAAAAAAAATCATGAACCTATGATTGAGCCTACCATCCTTGATGAAAGTATGATCAAACCTAAACATGTTCAAAACAATTAGGACTAACCTAAGATAGATATTTCACCTATCTCCTATAAAATACCAAGTGATAACGAAATCAATCTGATCATGCCTCCTAAAATAAAAAAAAGTTTACAAAGCTAAAGAGAAAGTAGTTGAACAACCTTTTGGTTGTCGCCCATAAAAGGATATAAAAGTCATGACAAATCCTAACCTAGGAATTGGACATTCTAGAAGGTGACTAACATCTTCTAATGGTTGTTCATTTACTTTATCAAACTAGGGAACGCATACTTGAAATGGAGTGGCACTGCATGTGCACTAAGAACCAATTTTACCCACAATTTACTAGAAATAATTGCTTGAAAGGAATTCTACTTTTGATGTAGGAATGTAAGGAAAAGTCTTCTCAAATTAAGTATAACTTAATTAAAGAATAAATCATGATAACTATTACTGAGAAACAAACCATGAAAAGGTCTTATGCTGCAGGAATCGACACAGGGATGGATTCCTTATGTTGCAGGAGCAATACAAGACTGATTTTGCACTGAAACTTGTGGGAATGAAATTCTAACTGATAAACAACATAAAATAAATTACTAACTACAGATACTTACTAAGTGGGCCCCCTTAGCAAGCATCAACCAATTTATGCAAGAATTGAACTCAAGACTTCATCAAATTTTATTCATAACTTGGAATCATATACATGGTCATTCTACTTGTAAGAAAACTAGCACAAAACTTTGTTTCTCATTATGATACTAACTCGAACATACTCTATTATGTGCTCTTGTCTCTAATCTAGTCTAATCTTATCCAGTCTAATATCTTCTCTCTAATAGTTCTTTTCACTCACGTAGGAGGAACACTTATTTATAGAAAAGAAAATAACTAACTTAACAAAGAAAGATGTGGACATAAATGCTTCCTAGTACAAAGGAACAAACTTCCCATAAATGAAATTATATCTATTCAACTGACTCAGAGAGAATCTAGCATTCCACTCTTCCTAGATTGATGATCACTTAGGTCTCCTCCCAATGACCCGGACAAAGAGTCTTCACTAGAACAAATTCCTTGATGTCGTGTTGGAAATGGACTTTACTACAGGGCCAAGATCTGTTGTGCATTGAATCGTTCATGCTAACTTCAACAACCTGCAAAACACATGGCGACAGAGGCGAAAGAAAGCATGCATATAATAACACAATACTCATTCATTAATCACACACATTAAATCCATCTCATTTATCCAAAAACCACATGCATCATATCAGTCAATTGGGAGGTCAATCAGGGCAATGAATATAGACATACGTAGATATTAAGCTGCAAGAATATAGGAATGCATTTGCATAGGATACTACCCGATTTTAGATAAAAAGTTTATAATCAAAGAGTTTAAAACAACCATTAATAAACGAGTAAGGGTTTTTAAAACTACATCATGATATTCAAACTATGAGCATATTTTTGGCTCATCATTTTCCCCCTACTTATCCTAATGCTGGTCCTCCAGCATTAAGCTTCCTGGTTGTTTCCTTGAAATTGGTTGGAGTAGCATGGCCTTGCATTGAAGTTCCAAACTTGTAGTATAAGCTTGTGTAATTCTGCCATCTTTCATACCTATGAGCATCTGTGCCTTCATTAATATTTGTAGCCAGATAGGGGTACAATGGCCACATCAAAACCACAGGTTGAAATGTTAATGGCAACCATAATTCAAACCTTTCCTGAAGACCCAACTATATATACCTTTCTGACCTTCTGATGGCTGCTCTGAAATTCAGAAGACTATGAGGCTCATATTTTCTTAGACCAATAGTCAGTTTCTCCCATCTTGTTTTAATTCTGGAAGATGAAAGCTTCCAAAACAAATATGGGTTGCCTTTAAATTCATCATATACCTGCTTTCTGAGATCAAATATTTTTATTCTTGCTGTATGATCATAAAATCCTTATGCAACAAAAAACCAAGTTCTCAAAACTATTTAAGGATCTGAGCTTTCTAGTCACAGGGGAATAGGTTCTTTCCTTTCAACTTCCTCATAATCCTATAATTGCTTCCCATAGTTAATTTAATTAGCTTCCCAAGACATAAGTGACCTCAGATGAATGTCACCAATGTAGAGAAGCAGATTCCATTTTGTTTCAAAAGGGATTAACAAACCATGCAAATAAAATTCACATAAAGAATTTCTTAGCCAATTGGGTGTTGTCTACTATGCATCATAAAACTCTTTAGCAGAATGAATGTCAGCGTCCATATTTTTGGAAATTCTCATTAATTGGAAACACAAAAATTTCTCCTTAAGGCACATTTCATACACCCTAGGTGGTGGTCTACATTCCATGATTTGTCTAGCCACTTTCATCATTTTATTCATTTTCTCCTTTATTTTTTGGATTTCTTATTTTTGGCTTTCAATTTCTTTCTTTAATTTCTTCTTCTCCTCTTCCCACATACTTTGTTTCATTTTAGTTTTAGCTAGATGGTGGAAACTCAAAGTCTGAAGTGTAATAGGCCTCCAAGTAATTTTAAGATATTCTAAATACTCAATCAGAAATGTTCTTTTATATACAACCAATGCACGACAAGGTTCTGAGGGCAATGGTGTTTCATTGAATATTTCAGTTTGTTCAGGTTCTTCTTCTTGCTTCTCAGGAGGAGATTGTGCTTCTCCTAAAATTTTCTCAATTGCATCAGCTAAATCATTAAGACTTGGCATCCTTTTTTCATCACTACAACCATGTTGTACTTCCTCAACTTCCTTTGTTTTAGTTTGTAATTCCTCAAGAATAACAGAGGAACTGTGTGGAACATTCTCAGATACACTCAAAGAATCATCATGACTAAGCTCCTCAAACTCCTTTGAAATGACTATAATTTCTGGTTGGACGAAGGCTGAGCTAGTTTTACTTTGTTTCCTTGTTGAAGCTCTTATAAGCAATGTAGTAGACGCGGGAGGTTCTTTTGCATGTTTCCTATTTCTAACTTGCCTAGGGGATTCAGACTCAACAGATGATGATGAAACTATTGTGACAATAGGTGTTCCTATAGGGAAAAGCTGGGTAGCATATTTTTGATTTTGTGTTTGAGGGCTTGCTTCTGGGAAACGCTCAGCCTTGGATGATTCTCCTATTTTTGTCTTCCCCTTCTCTTTTCTTGTAGCAGACCTAGTTTTTATTTGGGTAAAGGGCTCAGGTGTGGAGGCTACAGGACTACGTTCCGCAAGAGCAAATGATTCTTACTCTTCTTCCCTACTCGTAGATTCTACTCTCTTTTTCTTTTTCTTGGGCTTGTTAGGGAGTGCTCTAGAAGGTTCTAGAGGTTGCAGTCCTTTATGGGCAGAAACTTCTTGCCAAGATAGGGGTGATACATCCTTCAGGGAACACTCAATCAATAATTTAATAAGGGCATGATGGGTGATAGAATTTTCTTTACCCTTCTGGGTTTCATGGGCACTACGTTCCAAAAGATTTAACAAAATTTTTGGGACGTTGACAACTAAACTGTGCCTCATATGACTCAACAGTTTAAAATGATATGAATGCAAATAGTAAAAAAATATTTCACAAGTCAAATACCTGATTATGAAGGAGGCATATTTCAAATATGGGTAAGGCAGTGATACCCATTCGCATCCTTTCTTTGAAACCTTTAAGGGTCCATCTATTGGCAATGTAAATTCTGCCCTAGAAGAGACAACATCCCTTCTAGAAGGAAAGTTCTCTCCTACTGCCGAAAGCCCAGTCACTTCAACAATCTGTTGTTCTGTCATGGCTACTGTTAAACCCCATACTGTAGCCTCTCCCTCAAAAAGAGTTCTTAAAAATTCACCTGCAACTTCTTCATTGAAAGAATCAATTCTTAGAAAATAATTCAGCCATCCACAAATACTGAATGCTTGAACCACCTTAGGATCCTGCGTCAAGGCCTCATGAGATGTTGGCTCATGTCTTACTAGCTGACCACCCATATTCACAAACTGTCTCTACTAAAATTCCTGAACTCAACCTCTTCTGAAAATTTGAAAAGCACCTTTTCTTCGCTCTGCTTATTTCTTTTCAACTTGTTACCTTTCTTTACTTACCAAGAATGATATAAAAGAAAATTGCATGCAATGATTTTTAGAAACTACTTAATTAAGCAATTAACTTGCTGATCAGGGTAAAAGGATGCATTCATTTTTGGCAAGTACAATAAAAACTAATTTTAATAGACGTGGCAATAGTAACAGAAAAAGTTTTGAAATAGATTATTTCTGCCCCCTACTTAAGATTTGGCATATGTCCACACATGTGTGGAAGGATAGGAAAAGAACTGGCAGTAATGACTGATAGACACATTGTAATAAATGAAATAAATGAATGATGTGACAAATAAAAAGAATATCGCGTACCTTGTAATTAATGCTCACAGATGTTGGGAGATATCACAGCCTGAAATGACTACTAGAAAAGAAACCGTAAATGAAGGTGGTATGAAAAGTGGATAACATGGATGGGTGACATAGACAAGAAAGATGGAATGATTGATGGTGATGAATGGTGGTGGATGGTGATGGATGGTGATGGAGAAAGTGGTCTCTGTAAAAAGAAAACCTTTATTATGGATGTGCAACATAGTTTTTAAAGAGATGCTACAGGAAGAAGACCAAAGCCTTTTGTTGCATGAAGATCAGTGGCTACATCAGAAACAAACTGCTTCATAAATTTTTCTTTGGATGTCAGTTTATGATACAACCGAAGACGGTGTCCATTAACCAGTAGCTTGAATCAGATAGGATCGATTGTAGCCAACTAAATTGAACCATTATCAAACACATTTTATATTTCATAGGGGCCAAGCCATCTTGTCGTGAGTTTACCTTGATTTTCCTTATACCTGGAGTCATAGAGCAACACCCAATCACTGGAAGATAAATTCTTAGTTATGATATTGTGGTCATGCCATTTCTTCCTTTGTTGTTGGATAGCTTCAGTATGTTGTAGGGCAACTTTCCTTATCTCATCTAATGCATTCAATTGTAGGAGGCATTCCTTTTGAGCTTCCGAAAGATCAATATTAAGCTGAAGAGTAGTCCTTAAGGTCTTATGCTCAAACTCTATTGGCAACATGGTAGTTTTTCCATAAAGTAACTGAAAAGGGGTAAACCCTATAGTTGTTTTCCATGTTGTCCTATAGGTCCAGACTACTTTTGGAAGATGACTGCTCCAATATTTCTTGTTAATTGTACTATTTTGTAAGGATTGCCTCTAATTCTCTGTTAGTAACCTCTTCCTGACCATTGGCGTGAGGGTGATAGGGGCTTAATTTTCTATGCCTAATCTTGTAATCATTCATTAATGTAGTGATCAGGTTTAATGTAAACTAAGATCCTTGATCAGTAACAAGCTCCCTTGGGACTCCAAACTGAGTAAAAATCTGCTCGTATAGGAACTCAACAACTTTATTGTCATAGGCATGTGTCATTTCTTTCACCTCCACCCACTTGCTGAATTTCCCTTTGACCTAGCTAACAAAGAACCTCAAGACAATCCATTTGCTTTGATACTTCATCAAGCAAATATGGCACAAAATCCTTCTAACCGACCTCCTACTTTTGAATTCCCTATCATAGCCTAGCAAGATAATGATAACCTCAAAAATATTCCTTCTTCATTACTTCCCAAGTTCTATGGACTAGTTATAGAGGACCTAGACACTTTCTTGTTTAATTTTTACATCCTATGTCAAAGCTATGATTATACTTTAGATGCTCACAAGCTGAATTTTTTTCCTTCTACTTTGAAGGAGGGAGATCTTAGATGGTTTATGAGTTTGGGAAGAGATGATGTTGATAGTTGGATAGTCATGCAAACAAAATTTCTTGAGAAATACAAGGAGTATTGAAAGAGTGGTAGTAAGGGTGATGATATATTCCGAATTCATCAAAAGGAGGATGAAAGACTAGAGGACTATATTTCAAGTTTCTTGTTTTCCTTGAAAAAGAATTCAGACCATACTCTTAATGAAGAATCTCAGAAATTACTTTTTCTGAGGGGAATCAATGATGCATGTATTGATGCCCTAGATCTAATGGGTCAAGGAGGAGATATAACCCAAGTGCCTTGGGATGATATTAAGTCCATATGTCGCAACTACTCTCTAGCAAATGTCAAGAAGGGTAGAGGTCATCAAGCTACAGTGGGAAAGTCTTCTACTAATGGAGTTTCATGGATGGATATTTCAAATTTGCTATCAGATTTCAAGAAAGATATCATAAACAATATGGCTACATAGTTGGATACTATGCAAGCTCGAAAGAAACATGAGGAAGCTGAAGCAATTTTGGTTGAGTTCTATCCACATTTCCGATAGAAGAAATGTGACTACAGATGTAAGATGGTGGCTAACCTAGAGGCTAAGAAATTACCTATTGATTTTAAAATAGTAGAGGGTGATGACGACCAAGTATTCTACGTTGCACAAAGGTGCCCATGGGCTCAAAGACAAGGTATGCCTCAAGACCCTTTGACTTTTGGTAATCCTTACTCTAATTATAATAACCAATGGCAACCTACATATGGCCCATCACCACCTTGGAATACCTCTCAACCACACTGGCCTAACTACTAGAGTCCTCAATGGCAATCTCCTCAAGGAGGTTGGTAGCAACCACAAGGCCAATGGACTCCACCCAAAGGTAATTGGCAATAGAATCCTCAATGGAGAGGTTCTCAACAATGGCAAAGCCAATCCCCTGGATTCTTGCAGCATTAGCAACCACAACCTTCGGCCCACATGCCACCACCTGCAGTGCCTGCAATAAATACTGGCCCTCCAAAACAAATGCCTATGCCTGCTCAACCATTGCCAAATCCTAATAATAAAAAACAACAACAAAAATCTATGTATTTTGCAGAAGCCAATCAGTATCCAGCCTATTCCCTAAATATTAATGATATCCATCTCAAGTCTAGAACCACTCTACCTACTCCACAACTGCCAATAATTACTAAGATTCTAGACCCGACCTCTGAACAATTTACTAGTCCTACAGAACATATACCTATATTAGATACTGTCTCTAAGGAGCTTGTCTTGTAACATCAACTCAAACCACCCTTTCCTCAGAGATTGCAATTCAATAAACCCAAGTCTATGGAAGAGCCTACCTTTGATATTTTGGATCAGCTAAAAAATGTACATATTTAGATCCCCCTCTTTCAATCCATTAAAGATGTTCCAATTTATGGGAAATCCATTAAGGAGGCTTGTTTGAAGAAACCTGGAAGAAAGAAAAAGGATCCCCAAAATATCCATGTTCTAGGAAATTTGGCAGATATTATGTTAGGGAAGGTAGTCATGCCAGAATATGCTGACCCTGGGAGTCCTATGGTGCAAATAAATATTAATGGTCAAATAGTAAAGAATGTTTTGGTTGACCTTGGTGTAGCCATGAATGTAATGACCAAGCATACTATGGAATATTTGAATATCCTACCCATTAGGTCTACAACTGTCGTGTCACTCCATTTCAAGTATACGTTCTCCGAAAACGACACCAAAAATGGTTGTTGCCCATAAAAGGATATAAAAGTCATGACAAATCCTAACCTGGGAATTAGACTTTCCAGCAAGTGACTAACATCTTCTTATGGACATTCATTTAATTTATCAAACCAGGGAATGTATACTTGAAATGGAGTGGCACTGTATGTGCACTAAGAACCAATTTTAGCCACAATTTACTAGAAATAAATGCTTGAAAGGAATTCTACTTCTGATGCAGGAATTTAAGGAAAAGTCTTCTCAACTTAAGTATAACTTAATTAAAGAAGAAATCATGATAACTATTAATAAGAAACAAACCATGAACTGGTCTTATGTTGTAGGAACATACACAAGGATGGACTCCTTATGCTGCAGGAACAATACAAGACTGAGTTTGCACTGAAACTTGTGGGAATGAAATTCTAACTGATAAACAATAGAAAATAAATGACTAACTATAGATACTTACTAAGTGGGCCCCCTTAGCAAGCATCAACCAATTTATGCAAGAATTGAACTCAAAACTTCATCAACTTTTATTCATAACTTGGAATCATATACATGGTCATTCTGCTTGTAAGAAAACTAACACAAAAGTCTGTTTCTCATTATAATACTAACTTGAACATACTTTGTTTTGTGCTCTTTTCTCTAATCTAGTCTAATCTTATCCAATCTAATCTCCTCTCTCTACTAGTTTTGTTCACTCACGCAGGACGAACACTTATTTATAGAAAAACAACTAACTAACTAGCTTAATAGAGAAAGATGTGGACATAAATGCTTCCTAATACTGAGGAACAGACTTCCCATAAATGAAAGTATATATGTTCAACCGATTCAGAGAGAATCTAGCATTCCACTCTTCCTATATTGATGATCACTTAGGTTTCCTCCCAATGACCTGGATAGAGAGTCTTCGCTGGAACAACTTCCTCGATATCGTGCTGGAAATGGACTTTATTGCAGGGCCAAGATTTGTTGCGCATTGACTCGTTCATGCTAACTTCAACAACCTGCGAAACACATGGCAACCAAGGAAAAAGAAAGCATGCATATAATAACACGATACTCATTCATTAATCACACACATTAAATGCATATCATTTATCCAAAAACCACATGCATCATATTAGTCAATTGGGAGGTCAATTAGGGAAATGAATATAGACATATGAAGATATTAAGTTGCAAGAATATAGGAATGTGTTGCCACAGGATACTACCCGATTTTAGATAAAAAGCTTATAATCAAAGAGTTTAAAACAACCATTAATAAATGAGTAAGGGTTTTGAAAACTACATAATGATATTCAAACTATGAGAATATTTTGGGCTCATCACCTTCCATGGTTCCTTCTATTCCTCCACTTAGGGAAGATAATAAACCTATTGTTGATAAAATTGCTCCTACAAAAATGCAACTTGAAAGTTGTACTAAAAGAAATAGAAATGCTCAAGAACATGCGCGTAGATGTCATGCTCTACTAAGAGGTTAAATGAAGAAAAAAACAAAGAAACTCAAAATCCAAACTTGACTAAAACAATACATGATGAGTCTTTCTCTTAGCCAAAATAAAATGATCCTATACCACAACCACAATATGAGCTAAATCCTTCTTTAGAAATGATCATTCGACCTCCTATTGTGATTAACCTAGATGGAAATTATGAGGTTGCTAAAATTAATGATGAGAAAACCCATTTCTTTTATTTTTTGAATAAATTATCTTGATTTGGAAACATATGACTTCACATAGGACTTTCGAAATAAGCTCTCATGTCCTCTTTATTGTTAGCATAAATATCATTGGCACTATTCCTTTTCAACTCATGTTTCATTGTGTAGTCTTCTTACTTTATGTGACACATCTTTTTCTTTGTGGTTGACATTGGATGTGGTGTCCCTCAAGAGCATGATCTCTAGTGGAATATTATATTCATCTTAGTGGCTTGATGTGACATATTTCATCCCCTAAGTTGTGAAACTATTATTCTTTAGTTGGTCCTCTCTTGAGTTATTAGGCACAATGTTTTCTGAGTTAATACCTTACATGAACTATGAAAAACACCTTTGAATATGCCTTACATTATAATTCCTATTATATGGCCACTTTTTATAACATAGTTTGCTTGCCTATGGATCCATCTTGTTTGTTCATATGTATCAAGCATACAAAGATTTTCTTGCCTCATGAAGCTTAAAGTTCATTATTGTGTGGCACATTACCAAAGTTATTAGGAGTTATAACTTTAGTCTAGTTGAATGGGAAGCTGAACTTAGGTGTGAATTTCCCATAGCCACTTTTCTGTGTGTGTGAGCACATACTAGCCATGTGCATATGTGTCTCACCTCTTTGCATACTCACCTAGTAGACAGACTGAAGTTATGTTGCCTAAGAGTGAGCACACATTTTTGGACAAACATATTAGATCTTATCCACATCACAATGGGAAAATGGTTGAAGCTTGATCCACCCCATTTTAGTTTTAGTTTTTTTTTTTACTTTGGTAGTCTATGTTTATGTCTCACTTTTTCTCCTTGTTTGTTCTTTTGTGCCTATGTTGGTTTTCTATAGGATCTTGATTCCGGGGGCTTGCATAACCCTCTTGATCATTATTGTCCTATCTTACTATCATTAACAAATTTGGAGCCCTCTTGATGTGAGTTTGTCTACTCTAGTGTGATTTTGAATCATGTTCCTTATCTCACTAAATTGGGGGCTAAATATAGTGTAGAAAAGTGCATCCCTCTACTTTTTCGCACTTGTTTGGGCCCTTTTAAATTGAACGAACTTAATTGTGCCTTATTTAGGATTTTTTAAAGTTTTTTCTTGCACTTTCACACTAATCAAAGGTTTTCATTAATTATTTGGGATTCTTTATGCCTTATTTGGCCCTTTTTAGCATCTACAATCCTTAATTAATGCATATTTCCAAGGATAATCTCGACATAATCCAACATCCAATCATAATATATGTGTTTTTGGATTGTATCGCCCATATTTAGTGATCTAAGACTCATAAAACAACTTGGACACATGGGTCCCACCTAAGTTTTGGCTTCTAATTTGGATTTCACATAATCTAAGCCTTTCTTGAAAAATGTGTCCCAAAGCCAAGCCTAATGGGACTTATATGTCACTTCTAGTGTATGAGTCCCATGTGGCTTAAACCTAAATTAAATTAAAAATATTTGTGATATTCTATTCTCCCGGAACTGATGTTGGCTTGTGGTATTGTAATTTTGGGAAATTTGGCATAAACAAGTATAAATACAAGGCTATTTCACTCATTTTTCTCCTAACAATCAATCAAGTGATCTAGCAATTTGATTATTCATGCATTAGAGAATTCAAGAGTCTACAAGATTATTCAAGAGTGTTTATCAAGCATTTTGGAGAATTATTCAAGCATCAAGCATCATCTCAAATTCATCATGCATCATGTATATTTTTGAGTTAACATTTGTGATGTAGGGAATTATGATTCAAGCAAGAATTCAAGTCAAGATCTACAATATTCAAGCAAGAGTCAAGATCCACATCCATTGGATCCATATCTTACATGTTTCCATCATTTTATTCCGAGGGTTTGGTGAGTTACAACATATCATTTTGTTCATTCATCATTCCTCCTTTCCATTTGATTTCATTACAAGGTTTGATTACCAAAATGGGGTTTGATGAAGGAAAAACCATTTCTACTAATCATCTTGTATTAGAACACTTAGGAACACATAATTGTGCCCCCTTGAACAAAAAATCATCTTGGATTAGAAAATCAAGCCACTTCTCATTATTGCTGCTACAAGGCTACCTACAACTTGCATAAATTTCTTCAAAATCTATGTCCTCAAGGTACATACCTTTCAAAGAATCCAATCCAACACTTTATAACTGAATTTCCTACACCATTAGAGCCCTTATACTCAATGCATCTACCACTTTTTTAGCCTACCCTTTCTTATGATTAATGGTGAATCTAAAACCTTGCAAATATTCAACCCACTTAACATGCCCATGACCAATTTTATTTTGACTATTCAAAAATTGGAGGGAATGATTGTTAGTATACACTATAAACTCCTTAGGAAGTCAATAGTGTCTCCATTTCTTTAATGCTTGCACCATTGTATATATTTCAAGTTCATAGGAAGAATACCTTTTCTTGGCTTCATTCAATTTTTCACTGAAGAAGGCATTAGGCCTATTTTTTGACTTAGGATAGCACCTATGGCATGGCCACTTGCATCACATTCAATGGTAAAGACCTTATCAAAATTAGAAAAAATCAATATAGGTTGCTCAGCTACCCTATTTTTCAAGTATTCAAAACTCCTATTAGCCTCCCTAGACCAAAAAAAATTCTTCCTTTTATCACCTTGGTAGAGCTTTTAAAATTTGGAAAATTTTGGTTGGTTCCATGTGGTTTCATGGATTTTGCAGCCTTATCCAAGAATAGGGTTTAGGGTTTTATCTCTAAGAACCCTTCACTTAAAAATTCCATTAAGTCTTATGCCTTTGTATTTTCATTTTTCATTGACTTGCTGTATTCGGTTGTTAGTCATCTTAGTCATAACTTGACTCATCTGAGCCATTATATTTATCAACCCCTTTACCTTGCCTTGGCAGTCTTTTCATGTCTCAATATTATTTTAAGTTTTCCTAAGTTTGACAAAATATTTCCCCGAATGACTTATGTCTTAGATATTTATTTTTTGAGGGTCATGATCCCATCGACCTAGTGGTGATCCTATTTTAAAATGAACATTTGTGCATGTGCAGTTTGTTCTAACTATCAGATGGAGATTTTCAATCTACGCCATTCTCCATTGGATCCAACGTATTAAAATAATAGTCTAAATTATACAGCGGGGTGACCAGACTATCACCACATGTATCATTGAAGATGTGGGGCCCAGTTCCTTCCCATCCATAGCCAAAAGGGTTATGAGATCAACGATTGAGAAAAAATGTTGAGAGTTAATCTCCATCGTTCCCCACTGAACCTACCTGATTAAAATAATGATTTAAAAAAACCAGTGGGGTTAGCGTGAGGTTCACATGTGGATTTTATCAACTAACCACGATGAATAGGAGGTGGAGCCCACATGTAGTAAGTTAGTGCTAGGTTGCCGATTTCCCATTGGTTGATTTCTTGATGGGTGAAGGTGACTTATTTTCAAACTTCATTGACGCGATCCGAGTCACCTGCCTTGCCAACTTGAAATAAAATCAAAGATTGGTATTCAAATTTGAGGATCTGTGTATGATAGCCATTATCCCTTGCATGAGTCAGTAGTAATGGAAAAATTGATGCCTTGAGGCAGCAACTCAGACATAAATGTATTCAAATGATTTGGTGTTCACATAATTGACGATTGTGGATGAATCTCAAGCATTCAGGTGACCAAAAGGCACTTCCTATAGTTTGATATAATTGAAATTAGGGTTCTTTATGATCAAAAAGTTGTAAGTAATGCAAATGACACACTATTTTTCAATCAAGCTTGGTAAAATTAGGGCAATAATAAACTACATTTCTCAGTTGAATTGATCCCAGTACCTTTTAATTGCTTTGAAATTTCTTTAAAGCTTGTTGGGTTATTGTCAAAGCCCTTTTGAATTGCATTATGAATTGTGCCCTAGGTCTTAAAATCAAAGGTTAGGTTTAAATTTTTCAATGTTGAAACCTTAGACCTAATTTGACCTATCCTGTTACAGTGCCTCCTAAAATACAAAACCCTAGCTCTGAAATCACATCTAGTCCCATTTCACAAGATGTTGTTGACTAATTAAAACCAAATACTAGCAAGAAAATAGAAGGAAATTATTTATTCTATGGGTCTCAAATCCTAGAAGGATTAGTGGATAAACATTTTTGTATTAAGAATGTTGAATTTCCCTACACTAGTTTGCAATTATTTAGAAACTGGTTTGGAAATAGGAATTTGGGTGTTCCTCTTTGCAACCCTTGGAGACTAGACTTGGGAAAATTGGTGGTGCCAAATTTATATCTTGGTGTTGATTTTTTAAAAGAATTTGCTACAAAATATCACCCTATGACAAGAGTGGTTAGGATATTCAATGGTCTTGTAATGGTCAAAGTAACCAAGGAAGAATTTGCAGAGGTTTTTGGCTTGCATGAGTGGAATGAGGAGATGATTCCTATTGACCTTAAGGTCTTTAGAGAAGAATATAGGAACACAAGGATATTGTTTAGAACATCCATTTTTCCCTTTCATTTGGCTAGCATAGGGATAGGAAAGAAAATGAAATAGGTGGTGATTGACAAAGATGAACAAGAGCCATTCCTTATAAAGTATTTTGCTAATTACTTTAAGAAGACAATCTATTCTTTATTCTAAATTCTTGGTATTGATGCACAACCTACCATGCCCATAGAACTCATGTATATGGAAACACACTTAAAAAATCCATCTTTTAATGTGGTATACTATTATGCTAGCTATGTGGTAGAAAAGATGCACACGAGTTTAGTCGAATTAAAAGTAGGAAAAAAACTAGTAAGATTTATATGGTATTCTCTTTGATTGTACATGTTTTTATATAGGGGAGACAATAGTTTTGGTCAGAATATAACATTGAATAAGAGGGATGAGGGGTTTAAATTTCCCATCCAACGTTGGAACCAAATCCTTGATAAAGATAATCCCAAGTTTGATAATGTGGTATTCCATTATGTATTTGGTTCAAGGTTGAGGAGATACCTGATTAATGATCCACCAAGGATCCCTAAGGAAATACATGACTTCCTAAGGCATATGGAGAGGATACTTGACTTAAATTTGATGCACAATTTGGGGAGAAATACTCCCATATTACAACACAACTATCTTCAAGGTTTATGACACCAATGTGAACCCATATGGCCTACCTAGGGATGCACCATTGAGGATTGGATTCATTGAATTTATGAGGCAACTAGGAGCTACAAAAATGGCACACTTACCATAAATACAAAGGAAATTTTCATTCTTCCCCGAGTGGATAACCGTTGTAGAGTTTGTAATGTTGAAGTGAGGATGGAAAGACTTAGCAAAATTCCTTGCACCATATGGACTGAATATAGTGTTCCCAAGGAATCATTATCCTAAGGTCTTTATTATTTCTTTAAAAGCATAGAAGAGAAATGGTATGTTTATCCATAACTTTTATTACCCTGAAGATTTTATCAAGAATTTTTTTGATTTGCAAGTATAGGAGGAAAGGAAATAAAATTATCTATCTTTCAGCAAATTATTGGAAAAGAAGAAGAAGACAAACCCTGCCTATGATCCCATGCTTAACATCAAAGGTTAATTCAATAGAGTAACATATGCCCTTGATAAATTTGAAAGCATGGTAGGTGTACTAAGAGAGGAACGTGTGATAGAGGATAAAGGGAAATCATTGGTTGTTGATGAGTATCTAGAAATAGAGTTAGAGGAAAGGCCTTCTTATCAACGCTCACCAATAATCAGAGTCTATTCCAAGGGAAAAGAAACAATGACTAGGCAGAAAACATTGCCAAACCTCACTACCTTAGAGGGGTCAAGTGCTACTTCTCCTAAATAGTCAATGCCACAACCTTCAAGTCAAGTACCACCTATTGTAATTGATGTGGAATCTCCTCCAAGAGGTCCTTCTCCATTAGAGTTGGCACCATCTAAGAAGAAAAATACTAAAGTAAAAGGGGTAGTTGATTATCCTGAAACTAATGAAGATGATATTATGGTGACCCGCAAAGATATGCAGCAAGGAATGTCATCTCCACATGGAGAAGTTGCACCAAGCACTAAGGAAATCAATCTTAGGCTTGGGAAAAATGAGTTCCAAGGTCTAAATAATACATATGACTTGAGGATGGATGTGTGTAGAGAATTTAGGGCTGATGATTCTTTATTTGAATCAAGAGAATTTAGATATTTTTTTTGGAGAGATAGGGCTTCATTGTATATCAAAAATGTGGCTAAAGTAAGAAGTTTGCATCTTGAACTTCCTAAGGGTGTTTTCCAATAAAATGTAATGAAAACTATGAAGGAAGAGTTAAGGATCATGATAGTAGAAGAAATCTAGGAATTGGTATAGAAAAGTGGAGTGTTGTTATTGTGAGAATGGGATATTGTTCATATTTTTGTAGTTGACACAATAAGAAGGGCTAACAAGCCACTATTCCAAACTGAAGAGGAAGCTATAATGGAATTCAGAGAGTCAACCTTTAGTGATGAATGGGATGCCTTGGATATTTGGTCACTATCTTTGGAATCAAGGAAGCCAATTGTTACAAATCCAAATGATTTTAGTGGAAAATTGGTAGTGAGAAGACTTTCTAAAACCCTAACATTAGAGGTAGCAGATATGGCAAAGAATGTTGCCAAATTTACTAGAGAAATAGTTGAAGACCTTAGCAAGGATAGGGATATGCACAAAAGAAATTATAATGACCTTGTTGATGATTACAACAAGATTTAAAAAAGATTTTTTGAGTTAGAAACTGAGTTAGCACTTTGGAAGCAACAAGTAGAAACATTGAGATCTCAAGGACAAGCTAGATTGAGTCATGTTGACTCCACCTCTCTAGTAGAGCACTCCCAATCTCCTTCTCTGCCTAAACAATATTTAGCAATTGTACCATATAATTTGGGTTAGGAGCCAATTTCAATTGAGGTACCAAGCACTTCATGTGCAAATCCATCTAATGAGCCTAAAATGATACAACTACTTCAAAAAAATGAGATATACAAAATCTTGCTTGAGAAAACTTAGAACACTATATTTGAGAACAATTCAAGGATTGTTAGTACTATTATTAAACATCTAAAAAAAGTATTCAGAGTAGATTAAATAGTGTTCATGCAAATTACTCTTTAATGCTACAATCAATAAAGTTGTTTCAAAGAGATAGGGATTTGGCTATGCCACTATTGGATAAATGGACTCATAGGGCTGAGAAATTGAAGTTCATGGTGATTGGAGCTAAGCAGCAATATCACATGTATTTGAAGGTGATCCCAACCTACCAATTTGTTAATGGGATTGTGGAGCAGAAGTTGTAGGGATATGTTTCCCCATTGGAAATGAAGGTCAGAGAGTTGAAGGCTAAATATGATGATGCATATTTGACACTATTGCTAGATATCCAACATAATTATGAGGAGGTAAAACCTATAGAGGTCTGGAAGGACCAAATGGATACAACCATTGCTTCCCAAGTGGCACTCATTTTTGAAAATGTTGATATTAATTTACAGAAGGATGCTCTTGAGAAACTATATTTCATTATTAGTTTATTGGAATATTTTGATAAAGAATCAACTTCATTTATGGTGAAGTATGCTCCGTATAGAGAAAATATTGATGGGATCATTGGTTTTAATTGGCCTTCAGATATAGATTTTGAACTATGGAAGAAGACTTTCATTGATGACTTTGGACTATAAGCATTGGTATGGATAATATATGTACTTGGTTTAGTATAATACAAGTCTAACCTAAGAATTTATAAATGCATGAACATATTTTTCTCCTAGTTCAAGGTATAATCAATAAATGTTGACTTGGGTTGTTGTTGAGCTAGATCATTAGTCATCTATTTATTATCTTTGGGTGCTTGCATCATTTGGTTAATAAAGAAAATATGTTGTAACTGTAAGAAAGATGCTTATCTCCAACATAATGCCTTTTGGAAGGCGGGATTTTCTTCTCTAGTGAGCAAAAATAGTTTTGTCTCATGTGTTTTCCCTCTGACTAAAAACACAAATGTAACTACAATAAGAATATATATATTGTGGTCGAATGAAATTGTGTCATGTGTACCTCCTGGTCTAAAGCATGTTTTTCTCCCTTGTTTTATAAAAGGGAATCCAAGGCTAGTGTGTAGGTTATTTGGTTGAATTATGATTTTGAGAATGCAAAGTGGTGACACAAAGAACATACAAACTGATTTCATGTCTTAGATGTTGATTCAAATAGGTGAATTTTGTCAATTATGGGGTTTCTAAATATGTCTGAATTGAAAAGGATAAGACTTTGAGTCTATTTTCTCTCCAGTTGTAATACCTCACATGAGCTGTTAATGATAAGTTGATCAAAGATCATTTTCATTCATTTCTATTGTTATTTACAATGAAATACGCTTTAATTAAAGCTTTGGTTCAAAAAACCAGTTAAATTCTTTGGTTAATGTGTAGCTTCATGTAGGTATTGAGTGGATCTATAAGTAGTAATGGAATTCAGGTATTGATATATGAATCATAATGAAGTTCATGAAGATATTTGTATGTTTAGAATGAAATTTATCTTGTAGTTCAATTATCATTGCTTTGAGTCTATGTACTAGGATTTGACACTGATCTTTAAGTATTAGATGCATCTCTCATGTTCCTGTTATTTGATTCTAAGGAAATCTTTCTTAAATAAACCTTTTATCGATATATCTTTGTTATATTTAGATTCTCAACTTTTAGATGTTTAATCTCTAAAGGAAGTGCCATTTTCTTGAAGGATTTCATCTACCTAGCAGAAAATGAGAATGTGTCTCTTATTTTGCAATGTGTAATTAAACTATGTATCAAGTTATAAGAAAAACATTATGGGATCACCCTCCCAGGTTTTTTAGAGCACAAGGTGTAGGAGGGAATAATTTCTACTTCTTCCCATTCGTTGGCCAATTGTTTCCCTAGCATTCCATGATTGAGCTTAGAAAACTTATAGGTTCTTTGTGAAATATGCTTGGTTCTTTAAAAATCCCCAATATAATGGCTACTCTACTAGGGAATTACTAAACTCAAAGTCTCTAAATATAGATCTGGTATAGTTAGAGTTAGTATTTTCATTATTCTTCATGAAGGAAGAATAATTTGTTCAGTTTTAGTCTACGCATCAAATTTTGGTCATTTTTTTAGATTGTTTCAAGGTATGTTTAAAATCTTCTCTTAGGTCACTAATACCAATTCAAATTTCAATCAATTTCTATTTCCCATTATAGTAGGTGGTGACTCTGAAGTTTCTCATAAAAATACAAAGATAAAATCTTGAGGAGAACCTAAGAAGGAGGATCTTGATGTGCTATCAAATACCATGAGGAATACTAGAATTTATGCAAAGAAAAATATTAAACAAAAGTTGGAGCCTGATTTTGCAAAGGATAAGCAACCATTATGGGCTAATAAACCTATCGAATCAAGTACATCTATTGAATCCCTTGCTGGAGAATCCCCTACTTTAAATAATGAGTTAGATAGTGCTAGTACTATTGAAAATCCACATGGGAATGAAGTCCCTAAGGATGATCAAGGAAGTTTTCCTATCAAAAAAGTATTTGATAATGAGATTGATATATCTAGATAGGAAGATAGGTGGGAATTATGGGAAAGAAGTAAGGATTTTGTAGAACCTCCAACCCCTAGAGTTGGGTTTGTCTTCCATAGAGGGAATTTTAACCCAAGAGGAGAACCTTCCAATATAGAAACACACCTTTCCCTTGAGGAAGATCCACTTGAACAAACATTCCATACACCTATACCCAGTGATATTTGGGATCTCCTAGAAAATGAGGAAGATGTAGATAAGGACATAAAAGCCTTAGAGGAAGAAGAGCTCTGACTTGCTAAGGAAGAGGAAAATAGGCTCAAGGATTTGAAGGAGAAAGAGGACAAAATTAGAACCAAGAAACTCGAGAGGGATGCTAGGAGACTAAAAATTGAAAAGATGAGAGAGGATGTTTCCAAGATTAAATCCTTTGAAGAGAAGGTAGCTGAATTAGTTGTTGAGATCCGTAAGGTGACAATTCATATGGGAAAATCTACTACTAGTACATACACAACAAGTGTTGCAACCACCAAAACCTCTAATCTTTTGGCCATTGCTAAAAATACATCCTTTGTAGATCATGGGAAGAATCCTATTGACCAGACCAAAGAAAAATAACTTCAATACATTCACTCCAAATACCAATACAGATACCCACACTTCATCTACCAAAAATCCCATCAATAGCCTTAAAATTGATCCCACTCTATCTATTGCACCCCCAAATCTTGAGCTCTTGAAATTACAATTTCTCAATGAGAAATTATAAGAAGACTTGAAGAGGACCGAAATGGAAGCTAATAATGCAAAAATGGCCAAGACAATTGGTTTCCTTAAAATTTCTATACCAAATCCTGAACCTTTAAGCTCTAGAGAAAATAATAGTGTATTTCAAAAGAAGAAGTTAGAACATATCCCTAGTAGAGGTGGTGGTGGATAAGAATATAAATTATTACTTTGAAGATGATGATGGAAGTAAGAAAAGGGGTGGTAGTAATGTCAAAAATGAAAGAGGTAATATTGAAGATAAATTTGATAACAAAGGAGATGATGAGAAAATAGATACTCATAGAGATATAAATACTAGAAAGCCACCACTGACCAATAGGTATAGGAAATTGTGCTTTGATAACATCCTAGGGTACCCAAATCTTGTCCCTAATAATGCAAGAAAGAATCTCCCTAAATTTACTAGTAATAATTCTTTCAGTGATGAAGATCATTTGAAAGCCTTCCAAAGATTTGTGAAAGATTTTGAACTATGGGATGATGATGTTTCCATGAAAAATATTATGCAATCCTTGATTGAAGATACCATGGATTGGTATTGGGGGTTTCTCAATGCAATTATTGATTCAAAGGATTATTTCTATAGGATTTCCAAAGAAAAATATGGGGATTAGACTGATCCTAGGTTCAGGTTGAATGATTTCAATAATATTACCAAAGGACATAATGAAATGGAAATCGAGTTCAATGCAAGGTTCTAAAAGTCTATGCTTAGAGTCTTTTCCTATTTTAGGCCCAATGAAAATGCATGTATAGTTGTGTACTACAATGCATATGATTCTAAGATGTGTTATTTGCTTCGACACAAGAACCCACAATACCTAAGAGAAGCCTAAACAATGGTTATCAATATTGTAAACAATAGAACAACATTAGGTAAATTGGGAAGAAGGGATGACCCTGAGGCTTCTAAAAATCCTAGAGCTCAAGATGAAAAGGCTGGTAAAAGTTCAAATCCTAATGTAAAGCTAGATCAAGTTCTCAATTTGTTACAAAAGGAAGCGAAGAATGAAAAACCTCAATTCCAGAGGAATGAAAGGCCACCAAGGATATAGGACTATCCATATCATATCAGCTGGCATAATGGAAATCCAGTTAACAACAATCAAAAAAATGTTCAAGGTACACCTAACCCTTTACAAAGAAATTCAACCAATGTTGTTGATGACTTTCCATGGTGTGAAGTGTGCCAAATGCCTCACTCATCACAACAATGTGTTGTTGAAAAATCATTAGAAGATACTCAAGATGATTAAGAAGGATAATATTCTCCTCATGACCATGATCAAATGGAAAATGTATTTATGACAAAATAAGACCTTGACTGTAGTGAATATTCGTCTAGTGATGACGTTGATGTAAATGATGTGGATATGTAGAGGTAAGAAGCTAGTGTGCATCATTAGGGAGTATTATCAAATGAAGAGGGATAAAATGATTGCATCATTTATACTCTTGAGCCATATAATATTTCTTTGAGGAGACCCTCCAATGAAGAAATTGAGAATTATACAATTTCCTTGGCTACTCAAGCAAGAAGCAACCTTCAGTTGAGAAATAGAACTATGAGTGGAAACCAGGGTAACCATCGTAGTATGTTTATAAAGGAAAATAATGCAAAAAATAAGGGGACTAGCAGATAAAGTAATAAGGAAGGTACAAAGCCTAAAGAAGGTAAAGAAATGAGACTTTCAGATAAGAAGAATACTAAGGCCAAGATTGATGATGTTGTTGTTCCTCAGGCTGTGAAGTCCAAGGACCTTAAGATGAGTGCTAAAAAGAGTGAAACATAAGGTGATAAGGTAAATTCTAAAGACTTGATACTCCTTGAATTACCCTCGTATTATCTTGTAGACATGTTCCAAGTTTTGTATCAAGTTAGGTTTATAGTTCCACTATTAAAAAATGATGAGAATTGAGGAGCATAAGGAGAAGAATATTTTATCAATAGTGTTTCCATGGGTAGTAAGGATAAGAGGGTCATTGACCAACTGAAATCAAGTAAAAGAAAAGAGAAGAATGCAAAGGTGTAGGTAGTGATAAATGAAAACCCTAAAATCTATTTAGGAACTACTATTACTACAAACCCAAGCCAAGTTAATCCTTTCTTTCTAAGCTTGACCATCAATGGAAAATTTCTTAGGAACACATGATTGGTTTAGGGGCCTCAAATAATGTGATGCTAGTAAACATTATGGAAAAAATAGGTTTGAAGGTTGATAAAACTTATGGGAAGTGTAATGCTATGGATTCAAGGGAAGTCCCTATTATAGGAATAATGAACAAGGTTCCATATAAATTGGCATCTTTTCCAGAAAAGGAATTGTTTAGGAGCATCATAGTGGTAGACCTCCCACCAACCTATGGGGTGTTATTATATAGTTAGTGGATTGCTTCCATGGAAAGGAGTATACACTGTAATCTATTATTTTATACTTTTTTTATTGACCAGAAGGATATCAAGATTGCAAGGGAACCAAGAATCCATCAAATAATTGAATATGTGGAAGAACCAAAATAGCAACTGATGGTCAATTTTGTAGATACCAGTCTAGACACTTTTCAAGTTGAGGATGAGATGCCAAAAGAAGAGACGAAGCTTGCACCAATTTTTTAGGAGGTTTCTCATGGACCAGAAGAAGATTACCTTTGGAATATGTACGTTGATGGAGCTTGTTCCAAGGAGGGATCTGGTGCAAGAGTTATCTTGACTTCACCATAAGGTAAGACATTCAAGTATTATTTCTTGTTAAAATTTTCTTGTAACAATAATGTGGCCAAGTATGAAGCTCTATTTCTAGGTCTTAAGATAGCTTCAAAACATGGTATTAACATGCTAAAATTCATGGGCGACTCCAAGTTGGTTGTATCCTAGGTTCGGTCTAAATTTTCTACCAAGGATAAAAGGCTTAAGTAATATATGAATGCTATATGGCATACGATTGAAGATTTTGATGGTTTTAATATAGATTGGATAGAAAGAGATAAGAATATATTAGCAAACATTATTGTTAGATTACATGATGTTACCTTTGATGGTGCTTCAAAAAGAGAGGTACAAACCCAACCTACAATTCCAGATAATAGTTGCAACTAGCAAGTGTTTGATGATGACAATGATATCCTTAGATTTTTTCACTTTACTAATGAATATGAGAGCCAAGAAATTGATTTTGGTTCATTGGTAGTAGAATTTGATGGAAAAGAAACATTATTTTGGAATGAGGTGATCTAGGTGAAGACTAACAAGATTTCCAAATGACTAGTTGCATTAGAAAGAGTCTTTGATGGCCCTGACAAAGCAAATGTAAAGCAAGCATCTTCCCATAAAGAAGATCTAGAAGAAATAAATTTGGGAACCAAGAATTCCCTAAAATTGGTGTACATAGGAAAGAGGATGAAGCCACATGTTAGAACAATGTTGATTGCTCTCTTGAGGAAGTATATACATGTGTTTGCATGGTTGTATGATGACTTAAAGGCTTATAGGGAGGATATGTTCCAACATGAGATACCATTGAAGCCTTATGTAAAGTATTTTAGGTAGACATAGAGGCCAATCAATCCCACTTTGCAACCAAAAATACTGGAAGAACTTAAAAAGTTAAGAAATGTTGGGATTATAAAACCTACAAGAAATTCATCATGGGTTTCAAATCTAGTTCTAGTAAAAAAGAAGAACGGTGACCTGAGGTTGTGTGTAGACTTCAGAAACTTGAATATGGCATCTCTGAAGGATAATTATCCTTTGCCTAAGATGGAAGCTACGCTGCAAAAAGTGTTTTGAAATGAGTTTCTCTCAATGATGGATGGGTTTTTCGGTTATAACCAAGTCATAGTCAAGGATTCAAAACAATTTAAAACCGCCTTTACAACACCATGGGGAACATATTTATATTTGAGGATGCCATTCAGTTTGATTAATACTAGTCCTACTTTTCTAAGAGCAATGGATGTGGATTTTTCTTACTTTATTTATTTGTTTCTTTCCATTTATAAAGATGATATTACTACCCATAGTAAGAAGGAATAGGTGTAGAAGTTGATAAATCTCAACCTCACAGTCCCCAAGAATCACCTACATACAATCACCTATCACATGCAATAGATATTCAGAACAAACAAGAGGATATTTTGTAAACCTTTAGAGAAAATATGTGCAAGCTAAAACTAGAATACTATTATTGAATGATCTAATAATTACAATGTGATCAATCCTTATGAGGAGATCAAGAAAACCTAAAAATAGGAAACCCTAAATGAAACCCTAGTGTGCACACTTAATAATTAATAAATAATTATTAATGTGCCTAAGTTTAGCTTTAGAAACCTAAAGGAATAAGTGACTTTATTTAATTAACCAATATAATTAAATTAATTAAGTATAATAAATTATTACTCTAACACCCCCCCCTTAAGATGAACTTAGGGAGTAGCTAAAACACTAGAAAAAAGATGCATGAAAGCAAAGATGGGTCCCGACAACAAAGGCCTAATCAGGTACCCAAGTACAAATGCAATGAAAACTAAACTAATCAGGGTAAAGGAGAAAACCCAATGGGAACAAAACTCCTCCCCAAAATAGAATGCAAAGAGAAACTAAGTGATGAAAGATGGAGGACTCCATAAGACCCCTCAAGAATACCATCCATCATAAAGATACATGAAAGAACCCCCCAGAAGAGAGGAAGAAAGAGACCATAGATCCCCCCCTAGAATGAAGTAGCCCCAAAAGAATTGAAGAAATTGCATCTCCTGAAAGAAGTGAGAGGGAAGAGGCCAAATGAAAGCAATCTCTAAAGGTGAAGTAGGTGTAGCCAATGATGTCTCCATAGAAGCAGGTGTGAACTCAACAAATGAAGAAGTCAAAGTGGGTGAAGATTGAATAGGAACCTCCAAAAATGGATGATCAACTAGATCTTGTTGCACTGAAATAAAAGAAACTGCATTTGTAGTCATAAAAGTATCAAAAATTACAATAGTAGGTAAAGGAGAAGGAATGGATGGCTGAAGAGAAGGATCTGAAGTGAGAAATCCAATGTTTAAGAAGCCAAATTTCTCCTCTAAATGATGATTCACACTAGAAGTGTGATGAACAGTTGTAGGAACAGAAGCACCATCAGTAAAAAAATCTACAAAGGAATACAACCGAGATGAGTGATCCACCACCCCAATAGAAATAATTGCTCTACTCTCCAAGTCTTTGATGATAACTGAATCAGGGGTGAACTCCATAGACCTCCCATTGCCTCCATGTGTGATCTGATATATAGAAAGAAGGTTGTTCATCAAATGAGGAACACACAAGACATCCTGAAAAGTGTTGTCCCCAAAACTAATAGACCCCTTCCCTATAACACTCATGTAGGTATTGTTTCCCATCAAAATAGGAGACATAGTGTGAGACTCAAAGTAAGTGAACATAGACTATGTAGAAGCCATATGATGAGATGCTCCTAAATCTAGAAGCCATCTCCCTAATCCAAGACTCGAAGAAGCACAAAGAGCATGCCCCTTCATATTTGATGAAGTATGTAAACCAGTTGTGCCCCTGTCATGTTGTACTGAAGAAGAAGAAGAAGGAGGGGAAGGAGATGATGTAGACATCCTAGAAGGCAAATCAATCTAATGTTTCTTAAGAAGATTCTTCAGCTCATCAATATCCTTCTTGTACAATTATGTTTTGCATGTCCTTCTCTCTTGCAATATGCACATGGGACCTTCTCCCTCCTAAATGATTTCCCCTTAGAAGAGGATGATGAATCTGAGGACTCCTTCTATTGTTCATAAGATTTGGAATCCTTTTTTTTCTGTTTCTTTCCTTTCCCTGTAGAAGCCTTCTGATCTCTGGGCTCCTGTGATGCAATAAGTGCCTGTGATGAAGAGGGTTTCAACTTGCCCATATTAGCCAACTTGGCCTGCTCTCGAGTGAGAGAAGATGCAAAATCATCAAAAGAAGGCATAGTAAATCTAGTACCAAGTGCATCCCTAGTAGCATAAAAGGTAGAAACAAAAACTAAATAATCTGGCCCAAGCTTGGAAAGAATGTACAATATCAACTGAGATTCTTCCTTCTGAACACCACATTTTGACAATTGCAATCTAAGAGACTTGAGTTTGGTGAAAAACTCTTGGATGCTATCAAAATCCCTAGGATTTAAGCCAATAAGCTCATTCTCTAATTGAAACCCTCTCATAGTATCCTGCTTCCCAAACAAAGACTACAAAGTAGTCCAAACCTCATGGGGTGTAGTGCAAGACCCAATATGAAAAATAGGGTCAGATGAAAGAGAAAGACATAATGTACCATAAGCTTCATCACATCTATTAAACCACTTTCTCTTTTCAGCAACACTTATAGGTTCAATTTCTGTATCCATGGTTACCCTATACAACCCTTTGTGTTTGAAGTGAATCTCCATTTGTTTTTTCCAACCAAAATAGTTGAATGGACTAAGGGGTGCAATTTTTTGCGTATCCATGATAGAAAACAACAATATATACTCTCAAAGAAAAGAAAAAAAATGCTTGCTGATCTCAAAAAAATAGCTTGATTGTACGCTTCCAAAGAAAATAATTGAAAAACTAAAGGCTGAGATCAAACAGTAATATTAGATACTTGATAAAAATATCTTAAAAAATAGGTCTGAGATCTATGTAGAGCACTGAATCAGCTTTCTAATGCCTATTTGTTTTCGCAAAACGGAGTCCGAACACAAAAGTTACACCTCCCAGACTGAAAAACAACAACTTCTGGCTTTGACAGGCGAAAAAGGAACCAAAACAGAAAAATCAAAAATTCTAACCTCAACCACTGTGAATAATGTCGAATCATCTTTCTGACAATATTTTGTTTTCAAACAAAGGACATCGTATGTGCAAGTTATAGCCGATTCCATGAAACTACTCTGATTTGCCCAATAAAGCCTTTTGCAGCCCTCAGGGGCTAAAAAAAATAGGAGGGGGCTAGCGGCTGGGCGTTGGAGCCGAAGCTCCTGGTCACCCACATGACCACTCGCAGGGGCTGGGCACAACTCCTAGTCGCCAATAGGACCAGCGCTAAGCCCTCAGGGGCTGGAGGGAGTCAACCGGCGGAGGGGGAGGAGGTCGGTGGTGCAGCCCGGATCGCCGCTTCGCCAGCAGTGGATGGGTGGCGCGGCAGCGGCAAGTTGGTCTTGCACTAGCCACACAAAACCTGTGAATAAAATTTGATTTTTTTATAATTTTTTTGAATTTTGTGCAATTTTTTGCCTCGGACTGTGTTGGGGAGGTCGTACGGCTCTCTGGCAAAAAAATTTTTGCCTTTTTTTCAACAGGTCCAAAATCAATGAAACAAAAGTTGTTTCTAGGGTTTTTGGGCGTCCTGAACGTGATGGCGACATCCGTTTTGCCCAAAAATGCACAGAAAATATGCCAAGCCCTAGATGCACAAAAAATCAGTCTAGCTTGAAACCCTTGCACAGAAAAAAATGTTGTGAGAGAATATCTTCAAATCATGAACAGGAAGCCAGGTCTGGAGCTCTGATACCATGTAGAAGTTGATAAATCTCAACCTCACAGTCCCCAAGAATCACCTACATGCAATCACCTGTCACATGCAATATCCAGAGATGTTTTGTAAACCCTCAGAGCAAATATGTGCAAGCTAAAACCAAAATAATATTATTGAATGATCTAATAATTACAATGTGATCAATCCTTATGAGGAGATCAAGAAAACCTAAAATTAGGAAACCCTAGTGTGCACACTTAATAATTAATAAATAATTATTAATGTGCCTAAGTTTAGCTTAAGCAACCTAAAGGAATAAGTGACTTAATTAATTAACCAATATGATTAAATTAATTAAGTATAATAACTTATTACTCTAACACTTTCCTCTTGAAGAAGCAAGAGGTTAGACCCAAAATCCTGCATTCTTTGCTGCATAGAGTCCAGTTTCACCTTTAGCTCTAAATTCTCCTTGAAAATGTTTCCAAAAGACTCCTTATTCCACGGAATCAATTTCTGCTTCAAAAAATCAATCTTCTTCGCCACCTTATACATAGCAGAACCAATCACATTCAAATTCCACCATTCACCAATTTTAGACCGCAAATCTAGGTGGCTAGTCCACATTTTTTCAAATCTCAACAGGAATGCCTTTTTGTGACTAAAGATCTCATCCTTAAGAGATATAGGAAAATGATCCAAGCCAAGTCTAGTCAAAGCCAAAAGAGAACAAGCATAAGAATGCAACCAACTAGGAGAAATTAAAGTCCGATCCAACTTGACCTAAATAAGAGCATCACCAACGCACCTACTAGACCAATTATAATCTATGCCCCACCCAAATCCAAATCTAGCAGCTGATTATCATTGATGAAATTCATGAGACCAAGATGATTGTCATCCGCCACTGAGATCCCCCAAACTTATCCACATCATTAAGTGGAGTGTTAAAATCCCCCATCACCAACCAATTTTGTAACAAGAATTGAACCTTAAAGGAATTCAAACACCCCCAAAAATGCTTACGAGAAATTTTCAAATTAGGAGGATAAGTATTCGACAAAACCTAAGAGAACTTATCCTTGGCACAAGAGAAAGACGTCACCACATGATTCTCAAAAGAAAACAAGGCAGAACCAACAACAACCTTAGGATTCCAAAACATTACCACACCCAAGAAGCATCATCAGAGTCAACAGCTTGACACCCACAATCCTTAAAGAATATGTTCTTAATTCTATCCACCTTCTCCTCACTCATCTTAGTTTCCTGAATCAAAATAATATCAGGACTGTGATTTCTCACAATATTGGGGAGAAGATCTTGCTTATGAGGATTATTTAATCCTCTTATATTCCATGAGAGGATCTTCTTAAAAGGTTTTGTGAAGGACCATTCAGGCCCAACTCGAACAAAATAACCTATGAGCCATCAAAAATGTCGCATTTAATCGCCCTCTCTTGAACTTTCTTCAAAAAGGACCTTCCTCTACCCCTTGGCTCCAGAACCACAATCCAACTTGATAGGGTTCCTATTAGTCATCCCCCCACAAATGGGTTCAATTTATTCTTATTGCAAGACTTGGAAGCAGGGGTACAAACCTCCACAACCTTGGTATAGGAGGGACCCCCATTGACAGAAGAGGTGAGCACCAATTCATCAGAAACAACCGTCTCCACCACAGGATCAACAACATCCATCACTGGTTCCACCTTCAAAGGATCCGAGGACTCATCCTTAGAAGACAAAAGAAAGTCCTCAGAGATCATCTTCAGAGGGGTCACCTTCTTCGGCTTAGCAACCACAAGTGCCAAAGAATCAACACCCACCAGTTCCTCCGTAGTCCCACCAAGCTTCTCATTGTCTAGGGCCTTAAAATCACCCTCCTCAGAGGAAAATTCTTTTGCAGGGTAGGGACACACCATTGAAACAACCTATTCAAGCTTACCAGAACCACCAATAGGAAGATCCTCACTCAAAACCTCCTCCACATGCTCAGCAGAACATGTCTCAACCCCTGAAATAGGACATTTCCCAAGCTCCTTCCAAACTTTGGCCTCCTTTTGAGAGGGACCCAGAGGCTTTTGAGGAGGAACCTTGGGCTTCAAAGGACACTTTTTCACCCAATGACCCACCTTCTTGCAATGGAAATAGGAAAAAGGGATAGACTCAAACTCAATGGCCTACTCCCATACTCCTAACTTAGAGTTAATCTTGATCATCGAAGGAAGATCCGTAGCTTGGTCCAGAGTCACACAAAGCCGAGCATAAAAAAGCCTTCACCTAGAAGCCGTAAGATTATCAATAAAAAGCAGGCACCCAAAAGTAGTCATAATTCCTTTAAAGACTTGTTCATCCTAGAATTCCAACGGAAGCCCAGGCAAAGAAACCCATAAAGGAGACGAGTCAAAAGAATACGAACGTGGGGAAAATCCAACCTCCCATTTCTTTAGCACTAGAGTAGATTTACCAATAATCCAAGGCCCACCCACCAACACCTTCAACAAATCTTCTTCACACGAGAAGGAGAAAGAGAAGAAGCCTTTTGCAAGGGCCGCAACCTCAACCTGGCCTTTCAAATGCCATCGATTCTTCACCAAGTTGCGAACCATCTCAATATTGGGCCATGGTCCCAAAAAATTACCAACAAGTGATTGCTCCAAAGGAAAAAAACCCTTATCAATAATACAGTCCAGAACAAAGACAAAGTAATCACCAGCTGACGGGTTAGCAAAAAAATCAACCAGAGGCGACAAGCTCTTCTCCTTAAGCTTAGCACCAAAAAGGTTTGACCTAGACTTACCATCCACTAAGGCAACAACTTGCTGAACAACATCAGAGATGACAACAACCTCAGAAGCCACAAAAAGAGACCCCACTTTGTCCAAAGGTGTACCATCTGAACCTAGACCGACAGAGAAAAGGACATAAGAGTTACCCAACGGGAAGGACCCACAAGATGTCCCATCCAAAAGACAACCATCAGCCGACCTCCAAACGTCAGCCTGAGCACCACCATTAATGCCAACCCCTAGAGCAGAGTTTCCCGCCTTACTAGAATTTGAAATTGTTAAAATTATTTTCTTTATAATTTATAATTGATTTGATACATATGTTAGTGGATTTGTAAAGATAAATGGATGAGTTAAGGGAGTTTGTACCATGAATGGTTTATAAGATATAATATTTATTTTAGGTTTTGTAAATGGTCTAGGAGTTATGTGGGTTTGATTTTTAAGAAAAATTTATGGTTTAACATATTTGAATTAGATTAATATTAGAATCAATGATTTATTATAATTTATTAGTGCTTCACTCACGTTAACATCATTAAATAAAAGAACTATTAAGTGGATCATTTATACGCACAAAAAATGGGTTCATATGAGCAACCATCTATTGATAGATCAATAAATTTAACTCAAATATTATATATTAAAATTCTCATAAAAAAATATAACTACTCATATATTTTCTAACATACACTAAACAATTAAATTTTAAATTAATATCAAAAAAATCCTTGAAAACTTTGTTAAATAATATAACTATCTATTCAACTAACATTGTATATCATTACTTGTTATTTTATTTGAAATAAGAAGAACTATAATATCATTAAGAAAATAATATTTAATCTAAGAAAGTTATCTATTTAAATGCAATCAAATTTATATAAATAAAATATTTTTAAAAATAATTAAAAACATATATATCAATAATGATAGAGAAATTTTATATGAATTACTCTAGAGTTTCCTTTTAACTCAACGCTAATTATTCATAGTCTTTTAAGAAAATTAACAAATCTAAAAGATATAATAATAAAACATTTCAGTCTAACTAAGCATTTTATTATGAATATATTAATATATTTTGAAGAGTTTTTAATAAATCTCTTTCTAGAGATCAAATATTTATATTAAGTATTTCTATAGTTTACTTAAAGAAAAAAGTTGAATATTAAATCATTGTCAAGATTTATACATATAATAAAATTATTATCAAAATCATTCATAAGGATCTATATTCTGAATATAAGAATCTTTATATTCAGAGGATGTCACTTTTTCTCTGTTTATGAAGGTTGCAACTTCATTGATGAAGTACTCACTTTCCTGAAACTATATAAAAATATATTATGAATTTATTAGATAATCAATTTAACAATATAAAAATGTATTAAACAAATAATATAAAAAATTACATACCTTTTTTTGTAATTCATGATTATAGATCTCAAGATATTGTATCTAAAACACATTGATCAAACAAAAATATTATTAAACAAAAATAAGATTGATATAATAATTTTGAATATAAAAGAAATAATTAAAGATAAAAAAGAACTTAAATGCATACCTTCTTTTGTAATTCATAATTTTGGATCCGTAAAAATTGTATCTGAAATACATTGAAAAATATCTTTAAATTAAAAATATTATCTATATTGAATTAATCATAATTTCTAATTTATTAAAATAAATAAATCATCTACAAAATTTTATACAGTATGAAGTGAAATTTATTATTCTTTCTTGATTTGAGATAATTTCCAACATTTTAAAATTAAACCATGTGATGTCTTTAATGAAGATCCCAATGGAAAATAATGAAGATCTATCAATGGTTTGAAAGTAGCTTCTAACAAAGAATTGTATGTTTCTCATATCACAAAAAAAATCAATGGTTACAATTAGAAAAAGTGAAAACAATTTATATGGTGATC
>CM021109.1:102765189-102840426 GCA_007115665.2 Sequoiadendron giganteum
AAATCTTTCTTAAATAAACCTTTTATCGATATATCTTTGTTATATTTAGATTCTCAACTTTTAGATGTTTAATCTCTAAAGGAAGTGCCATTTTCTTGAAGGATTTCATCTACCTAGCAGAAAATGAGAATGTGTCTCTTATTTTGCAATGTGTAATTAAACTATGTATCAAGTTATAAGAAAAACATTATGGGATCACCCTCCCAGGTTTTTTAGAGCACAAGGTGTAGGAGGGAATAATTTCTACTTCTTCCCATTCGTTGGCCAATTGTTTCCCTAGCATTCCATGATTGAGCTTAGAAAACTTATAGGTTCTTTGTGAAATATGCTTGGTTCTTTAAAAATCCCCAATATAATGGCTACTCTACTAGGGAATTACTAAACTCAAAGTCTCTAAATATAGATCTGGTATAGTTAGAGTTAGTATTTTCATTATTCTTCATGAAGGAAGAATAATTTGTTCAGTTTTAGTCTACGCATCAAATTTTGGTCATTTTTTTAGATTGTTTCAAGGTATGTTTAAAATCTTCTCTTAGGTCACTAATACCAATTCAAATTTCAATCAATTTCTATTTCCCATTATAGTAGGTGGTGACTCTGAAGTTTCTCATAAAAATACAAAGATAAAATCTTGAGGAGAACCTAAGAAGGAGGATCTTGATGTGCTATCAAATACCATGAGGAATACTAGAATTTATGCAAAGAAAAATATTAAACAAAAGTTGGAGCCTGATTTTGCAAAGGATAAGCAACCATTATGGGCTAATAAACCTATCGAATCAAGTACATCTATTGAATCCCTTGCTGGAGAATCCCCTACTTTAAATAATGAGTTAGATAGTGCTAGTACTATTGAAAATCCACATGGGAATGAAGTCCCTAAGGATGATCAAGGAAGTTTTCCTATCAAAAAAGTATTTGATAATGAGATTGATATATCTAGATAGGAAGATAGGTGGGAATTATGGGAAAGAAGTAAGGATTTTGTAGAACCTCCAACCCCTAGAGTTGGGTTTGTCTTCCATAGAGGGAATTTTAACCCAAGAGGAGAACCTTCCAATATAGAAACACACCTTTCCCTTGAGGAAGATCCACTTGAACAAACATTCCATACACCTATACCCAGTGATATTTGGGATCTCCTAGAAAATGAGGAAGATGTAGATAAGGACATAAAAGCCTTAGAGGAAGAAGAGCTCTGACTTGCTAAGGAAGAGGAAAATAGGCTCAAGGATTTGAAGGAGAAAGAGGACAAAATTAGAACCAAGAAACTCGAGAGGGATGCTAGGAGACTAAAAATTGAAAAGATGAGAGAGGATGTTTCCAAGATTAAATCCTTTGAAGAGAAGGTAGCTGAATTAGTTGTTGAGATCCGTAAGGTGACAATTCATATGGGAAAATCTACTACTAGTACATACACAACAAGTGTTGCAACCACCAAAACCTCTAATCTTTTGGCCATTGCTAAAAATACATCCTTTGTAGATCATGGGAAGAATCCTATTGACCAGACCAAAGAAAAATAACTTCAATACATTCACTCCAAATACCAATACAGATACCCACACTTCATCTACCAAAAATCCCATCAATAGCCTTAAAATTGATCCCACTCTATCTATTGCACCCCCAAATCTTGAGCTCTTGAAATTACAATTTCTCAATGAGAAATTATAAGAAGACTTGAAGAGGACCGAAATGGAAGCTAATAATGCAAAAATGGCCAAGACAATTGGTTTCCTTAAAATTTCTATACCAAATCCTGAACCTTTAAGCTCTAGAGAAAATAATAGTGTATTTCAAAAGAAGAAGTTAGAACATATCCCTAGTAGAGGTGGTGGTGGATAAGAATATAAATTATTACTTTGAAGATGATGATGGAAGTAAGAAAAGGGGTGGTAGTAATGTCAAAAATGAAAGAGGTAATATTGAAGATAAATTTGATAACAAAGGAGATGATGAGAAAATAGATACTCATAGAGATATAAATACTAGAAAGCCACCACTGACCAATAGGTATAGGAAATTGTGCTTTGATAACATCCTAGGGTACCCAAATCTTGTCCCTAATAATGCAAGAAAGAATCTCCCTAAATTTACTAGTAATAATTCTTTCAGTGATGAAGATCATTTGAAAGCCTTCCAAAGATTTGTGAAAGATTTTGAACTATGGGATGATGATGTTTCCATGAAAAATATTATGCAATCCTTGATTGAAGATACCATGGATTGGTATTGGGGGTTTCTCAATGCAATTATTGATTCAAAGGATTATTTCTATAGGATTTCCAAAGAAAAATATGGGGATTAGACTGATCCTAGGTTCAGGTTGAATGATTTCAATAATATTACCAAAGGACATAATGAAATGGAAATCGAGTTCAATGCAAGGTTCTAAAAGTCTATGCTTAGAGTCTTTTCCTATTTTAGGCCCAATGAAAATGCATGTATAGTTGTGTACTACAATGCATATGATTCTAAGATGTGTTATTTGCTTCGACACAAGAACCCACAATACCTAAGAGAAGCCTAAACAATGGTTATCAATATTGTAAACAATAGAACAACATTAGGTAAATTGGGAAGAAGGGATGACCCTGAGGCTTCTAAAAATCCTAGAGCTCAAGATGAAAAGGCTGGTAAAAGTTCAAATCCTAATGTAAAGCTAGATCAAGTTCTCAATTTGTTACAAAAGGAAGCGAAGAATGAAAAACCTCAATTCCAGAGGAATGAAAGGCCACCAAGGATATAGGACTATCCATATCATATCAGCTGGCATAATGGAAATCCAGTTAACAACAATCAAAAAAATGTTCAAGGTACACCTAACCCTTTACAAAGAAATTCAACCAATGTTGTTGATGACTTTCCATGGTGTGAAGTGTGCCAAATGCCTCACTCATCACAACAATGTGTTGTTGAAAAATCATTAGAAGATACTCAAGATGATTAAGAAGGATAATATTCTCCTCATGACCATGATCAAATGGAAAATGTATTTATGACAAAATAAGACCTTGACTGTAGTGAATATTCGTCTAGTGATGACGTTGATGTAAATGATGTGGATATGTAGAGGTAAGAAGCTAGTGTGCATCATTAGGGAGTATTATCAAATGAAGAGGGATAAAATGATTGCATCATTTATACTCTTGAGCCATATAATATTTCTTTGAGGAGACCCTCCAATGAAGAAATTGAGAATTATACAATTTCCTTGGCTACTCAAGCAAGAAGCAACCTTCAGTTGAGAAATAGAACTATGAGTGGAAACCAGGGTAACCATCGTAGTATGTTTATAAAGGAAAATAATGCAAAAAATAAGGGGACTAGCAGATAAAGTAATAAGGAAGGTACAAAGCCTAAAGAAGGTAAAGAAATGAGACTTTCAGATAAGAAGAATACTAAGGCCAAGATTGATGATGTTGTTGTTCCTCAGGCTGTGAAGTCCAAGGACCTTAAGATGAGTGCTAAAAAGAGTGAAACATAAGGTGATAAGGTAAATTCTAAAGACTTGATACTCCTTGAATTACCCTCGTATTATCTTGTAGACATGTTCCAAGTTTTGTATCAAGTTAGGTTTATAGTTCCACTATTAAAAAATGATGAGAATTGAGGAGCATAAGGAGAAGAATATTTTATCAATAGTGTTTCCATGGGTAGTAAGGATAAGAGGGTCATTGACCAACTGAAATCAAGTAAAAGAAAAGAGAAGAATGCAAAGGTGTAGGTAGTGATAAATGAAAACCCTAAAATCTATTTAGGAACTACTATTACTACAAACCCAAGCCAAGTTAATCCTTTCTTTCTAAGCTTGACCATCAATGGAAAATTTCTTAGGAACACATGATTGGTTTAGGGGCCTCAAATAATGTGATGCTAGTAAACATTATGGAAAAAATAGGTTTGAAGGTTGATAAAACTTATGGGAAGTGTAATGCTATGGATTCAAGGGAAGTCCCTATTATAGGAATAATGAACAAGGTTCCATATAAATTGGCATCTTTTCCAGAAAAGGAATTGTTTAGGAGCATCATAGTGGTAGACCTCCCACCAACCTATGGGGTGTTATTATATAGTTAGTGGATTGCTTCCATGGAAAGGAGTATACACTGTAATCTATTATTTTATACTTTTTTTATTGACCAGAAGGATATCAAGATTGCAAGGGAACCAAGAATCCATCAAATAATTGAATATGTGGAAGAACCAAAATAGCAACTGATGGTCAATTTTGTAGATACCAGTCTAGACACTTTTCAAGTTGAGGATGAGATGCCAAAAGAAGAGACGAAGCTTGCACCAATTTTTTAGGAGGTTTCTCATGGACCAGAAGAAGATTACCTTTGGAATATGTACGTTGATGGAGCTTGTTCCAAGGAGGGATCTGGTGCAAGAGTTATCTTGACTTCACCATAAGGTAAGACATTCAAGTATTATTTCTTGTTAAAATTTTCTTGTAACAATAATGTGGCCAAGTATGAAGCTCTATTTCTAGGTCTTAAGATAGCTTCAAAACATGGTATTAACATGCTAAAATTCATGGGCGACTCCAAGTTGGTTGTATCCTAGGTTCGGTCTAAATTTTCTACCAAGGATAAAAGGCTTAAGTAATATATGAATGCTATATGGCATACGATTGAAGATTTTGATGGTTTTAATATAGATTGGATAGAAAGAGATAAGAATATATTAGCAAACATTATTGTTAGATTACATGATGTTACCTTTGATGGTGCTTCAAAAAGAGAGGTACAAACCCAACCTACAATTCCAGATAATAGTTGCAACTAGCAAGTGTTTGATGATGACAATGATATCCTTAGATTTTTTCACTTTACTAATGAATATGAGAGCCAAGAAATTGATTTTGGTTCATTGGTAGTAGAATTTGATGGAAAAGAAACATTATTTTGGAATGAGGTGATCTAGGTGAAGACTAACAAGATTTCCAAATGACTAGTTGCATTAGAAAGAGTCTTTGATGGCCCTGACAAAGCAAATGTAAAGCAAGCATCTTCCCATAAAGAAGATCTAGAAGAAATAAATTTGGGAACCAAGAATTCCCTAAAATTGGTGTACATAGGAAAGAGGATGAAGCCACATGTTAGAACAATGTTGATTGCTCTCTTGAGGAAGTATATACATGTGTTTGCATGGTTGTATGATGACTTAAAGGCTTATAGGGAGGATATGTTCCAACATGAGATACCATTGAAGCCTTATGTAAAGTATTTTAGGTAGACATAGAGGCCAATCAATCCCACTTTGCAACCAAAAATACTGGAAGAACTTAAAAAGTTAAGAAATGTTGGGATTATAAAACCTACAAGAAATTCATCATGGGTTTCAAATCTAGTTCTAGTAAAAAAGAAGAACGGTGACCTGAGGTTGTGTGTAGACTTCAGAAACTTGAATATGGCATCTCTGAAGGATAATTATCCTTTGCCTAAGATGGAAGCTACGCTGCAAAAAGTGTTTTGAAATGAGTTTCTCTCAATGATGGATGGGTTTTTCGGTTATAACCAAGTCATAGTCAAGGATTCAAAACAATTTAAAACCGCCTTTACAACACCATGGGGAACATATTTATATTTGAGGATGCCATTCAGTTTGATTAATACTAGTCCTACTTTTCTAAGAGCAATGGATGTGGATTTTTCTTACTTTATTTATTTGTTTCTTTCCATTTATAAAGATGATATTACTACCCATAGTAAGAAGGAATAGGTGTAGAAGTTGATAAATCTCAACCTCACAGTCCCCAAGAATCACCTACATACAATCACCTATCACATGCAATAGATATTCAGAACAAACAAGAGGATATTTTGTAAACCTTTAGAGAAAATATGTGCAAGCTAAAACTAGAATACTATTATTGAATGATCTAATAATTACAATGTGATCAATCCTTATGAGGAGATCAAGAAAACCTAAAAATAGGAAACCCTAAATGAAACCCTAGTGTGCACACTTAATAATTAATAAATAATTATTAATGTGCCTAAGTTTAGCTTTAGAAACCTAAAGGAATAAGTGACTTTATTTAATTAACCAATATAATTAAATTAATTAAGTATAATAAATTATTACTCTAACACCCCCCCCTTAAGATGAACTTAGGGAGTAGCTAAAACACTAGAAAAAAGATGCATGAAAGCAAAGATGGGTCCCGACAACAAAGGCCTAATCAGGTACCCAAGTACAAATGCAATGAAAACTAAACTAATCAGGGTAAAGGAGAAAACCCAATGGGAACAAAACTCCTCCCCAAAATAGAATGCAAAGAGAAACTAAGTGATGAAAGATGGAGGACTCCATAAGACCCCTCAAGAATACCATCCATCATAAAGATACATGAAAGAACCCCCCAGAAGAGAGGAAGAAAGAGACCATAGATCCCCCCCTAGAATGAAGTAGCCCCAAAAGAATTGAAGAAATTGCATCTCCTGAAAGAAGTGAGAGGGAAGAGGCCAAATGAAAGCAATCTCTAAAGGTGAAGTAGGTGTAGCCAATGATGTCTCCATAGAAGCAGGTGTGAACTCAACAAATGAAGAAGTCAAAGTGGGTGAAGATTGAATAGGAACCTCCAAAAATGGATGATCAACTAGATCTTGTTGCACTGAAATAAAAGAAACTGCATTTGTAGTCATAAAAGTATCAAAAATTACAATAGTAGGTAAAGGAGAAGGAATGGATGGCTGAAGAGAAGGATCTGAAGTGAGAAATCCAATGTTTAAGAAGCCAAATTTCTCCTCTAAATGATGATTCACACTAGAAGTGTGATGAACAGTTGTAGGAACAGAAGCACCATCAGTAAAAAAATCTACAAAGGAATACAACCGAGATGAGTGATCCACCACCCCAATAGAAATAATTGCTCTACTCTCCAAGTCTTTGATGATAACTGAATCAGGGGTGAACTCCATAGACCTCCCATTGCCTCCATGTGTGATCTGATATATAGAAAGAAGGTTGTTCATCAAATGAGGAACACACAAGACATCCTGAAAAGTGTTGTCCCCAAAACTAATAGACCCCTTCCCTATAACACTCATGTAGGTATTGTTTCCCATCAAAATAGGAGACATAGTGTGAGACTCAAAGTAAGTGAACATAGACTATGTAGAAGCCATATGATGAGATGCTCCTAAATCTAGAAGCCATCTCCCTAATCCAAGACTCGAAGAAGCACAAAGAGCATGCCCCTTCATATTTGATGAAGTATGTAAACCAGTTGTGCCCCTGTCATGTTGTACTGAAGAAGAAGAAGAAGGAGGGGAAGGAGATGATGTAGACATCCTAGAAGGCAAATCAATCTAATGTTTCTTAAGAAGATTCTTCAGCTCATCAATATCCTTCTTGTACAATTATGTTTTGCATGTCCTTCTCTCTTGCAATATGCACATGGGACCTTCTCCCTCCTAAATGATTTCCCCTTAGAAGAGGATGATGAATCTGAGGACTCCTTCTATTGTTCATAAGATTTGGAATCCTTTTTTTTCTATTTCTTTCCTTTTCCTATAGAAGCCTTCTGATCTCTAGGCTCCTGTGATGCAATAAGTGCCTGTGATGAAGAGGGATTCAACTTGCCCATATTGGCCAACTTGGCCTACTCTCGAGTGAGAGAAGATGAAAAATCATCAAAATAAGGCATAGTAAATCTAGTACCAAGTGCATCCCTAGTAGCATAAAAGGTAGAAACAAAAACTGAATGATCTGGTCCAAGCTTGGAAAGAATGGACAATATCAATTAAGAGTCTTCCTTCTAAACACCACATTGTGACAACTACAATCTAAGAGACTTGAGTTTGGTGAAAAACTCCTAGATGCTATCAAAATCCCTAGGATTTAAGTCAATAAGCTCATTCTCTAACTGAAACTCTCTCATAGTATCGTGCTTCCCAAACAAAGACTACAAAGTAGTCTAAACCTCATGGGGTGTAGTTCAAGACTCAATGTGAAAAAGAAGGCCAGAAGAAAGAGATAGACATAATTTACCATAAGCTTCATCACACCTATTAAACCACTTTCTCTTTTCAGCAGCACCTATAGGTTCAATTTTTGTGCCCATGGTTACCCTATACAACCCTTTGTGTTTCAAGTGAATCTCCATTTGTTTTTGCCAACCAAAATAGTTGAATGGAGTAAGGGGTGCAATATTATGTGTATCCATGACAAAAGAAAACAATATATACTCTCAAATAAATAAAAATGCTCGTTGATCTTAAAAAAATAGCCTAATTGCATGCTTCCCAAGAAAATAATTAAAAAACTAAAGCCTGAGATCAAACAGTAATATCATATACCTGGTAAAAAAATATAAAAAAATAGGTTTGAGATCTATGTAGAGCACTAAACTAGCTTTCTGACGCCTATTTTTTTTCGCAAAAGGCATCAAAATAGAAAAATAAAAAATTCTAACCTCCACCAATGCGAAGAGTGTTGAATCAGCTTTTCGCCGATATTTTGTTTTTGAAAAAAGGCCTTCGTTTGGAAAAGTTATGAGAAAATGAAAAAAAGGCCTACAAAAGGAACTTTCAATGTTAAACAAGTGCAAAAGTTCAGCACCCAAGCGTTAGCCCTTGGTCGTGCATGTGACCGCCCGTTGCAGGAAAAATTCGCCGATGCTGAGAGCCCAACTCCTAGTCACTGAGGTGACCCTGGCTTAGCAAAGCAAGCCCACAGGGGTTGAATGAATGGTGGGTGTCGAAGAAGGTGGTGCCCCTAGGAAAGCTGAGTGATAGGTGGGGGAAACGGTGGCCGCCACTTATGGCGACGGTGCAGTGGTGGTTGCTGGGCGGCGAAGGGGTGGCGCGGGCCATTTGAACTAGCCGTGCAAAAAAATTGTGCAGAAATTGATTTATCCATTTATTTATTTTCGATTTGTGAGCCTTAGAGTGCATGTTGGGGAGGCCGTATGACCTCTCTGGCAAAAAAAACTTTGCCTTTTTTTTCAACAGGTCCAAAATCGATGAAATGAAAGGTGTTTCTAGAGTTTTTGGGCATCCTAAATGCGATGGCGATGTCCATTTGGCCCATAAATATGTAGAAAAGCTGCCAATCCCTAGAAGTTCAATAAATCAGCCTGGCTTGAAAGCCTTACACAGAAAGAGACACTGTGAGAGAATATCTTCAAATCATGAACAGGAAACCATGAGTCTGGAGCTCTGATACCATGTAGAAGTTGATAAATCTCAACCTCAGAGTCCCCAAGAATCACCTAAATGCAATCACCTGTCACATGCAACAAATATTCATAACAAACAAGAGGATGTTTTGTAAACCCTTAGAGCATATGTGCAGGCTAAATCTAGAATAATATTATTGAACGATCTAATAATTACAATGTGATCAATCCTTCTGAGGAGATCAAGAAAACCTAAAAATAGGAAACCCTAAATGAAACCCTAGCGTGCACACTTAATAATTAATAAATAATTATTAATGTGCCTAAGTTTAGCTTAAGCAACCTAAAGGAATACGTGACTTAATTAATTAACCAATATGATTAAATTAATTAAGTATAATAACTTATTACTCTAACAAGAGGGCAATTGCTCACACCTTGAAAAAATATTTATTAGAGCCATGGAGTATGTGATTTCCTTGAATCCTAGGAAATGCTAGTTAGGGTCAACGAAGGGAAACTGCTAGGCCACATTGTGTCAAAATATGGGGTCAAAATTTATCTTGAACGTGTAGAAGAAATCTATAAGATCACACAAATGAAGAATGTAAGAACCCTTATAGGTTCTAACTAATTTTTTTTGTGCTAGTCTAAAACTTCTAATTTTCTCTTAACTTTGATTTCAACTAGGGTTTACTGTAATATGTAGATTGAAAGATTCCAAGCACAAATAGAAAGAGATGAACTTGAACATAGAATTTAAGAAATTAAATATGGAACATAAATATATAGATGGACATACCCAAAAAAATAGCTTAGCTTCTTATTTGATTTGAAGTTGATTACAAATAGAGAGGGGTGGAAGTACAAAAAATTAGGTCTGATTTGAATTTCAGACCTCCAATCACATGTAGTTGTGCCAAAACATAAGTCCAAACCCTAGATATGTGAGGTGGGATGATATGACCAGCTGGAGATGACTAAAAATCAGTTGTATAAGCCCACTCAAGATTATAGATGCCCAAAAACTCTTTCAATATGATAATAATGTCTACTTGAGGACTGTTGTAACAAAAATATGGTTATGCTTGAAGCTGGCAACTACCAATATTATCCCTCTTTGCCACATGAACCTCTTGAAAGTCTCATATCCACAAGTAGAGATGAAAGTGCCACCAAAACAAGGTCATAATCTATAGCTAAAAATTCACCAAAGCAATCTGTTTAAGCTCTATGATGAACTCTACTTGAATTCATCTCAAATGGTGGAATGGGAGCATCACCATACCACAATATTCAAGGGAGAATCACCTTGAATAGAATAAAAATTACTTTCAATCAAGAAAAAAATCTCTTCAATCGAAATAGAAACACAAAAACATGTCTTTCTCAACCTTCCAAGCCTTCATAAATAAGGCCTCAAAGAAAAACCACCCTAAGAGGATAATTAGATTTATTTCAATAAAATATTCACTTCTTCATGGCTAAGGCACCTAGTCCAAGTCACCCTAAAGAAGATCTAATTTTTCTCCATTAAAATATTCAATATCTTCTTGGTTGTGTTTTCCCAAACCACCCTAGGAAGATTTGATTTTCTTTTTGTCATTTTGAGTATTATAAAATTCTGTTTTGGAAGCTTCTGTGAGCTTCCCAAGGAAGAGATCAAATTTGATCTTAAAATACTATTTTTTTGGTAGCTTCTCCCTTAAGTCACCTAAACGTCCATAGAAGGGGAATCTTCTAGAAACATATCGGATTTGAGGAGGTCAACTCACCTCCTTGCTTTCTTTGTCCTCCTTGCCAGCTTGGTCTTGCAAAGAGACCTCCTTGCTTGCTTTGACTTGAAGTAGACCTTCTTTCTTGATTTTATTTGAGGTAGACCTCCTTGATTGTTTTGACTGACAATTAGAGCTCCTTTCTTGCTTTGATTAGCAAGAAGATCTCTTTGCTTGCTTTGAGTTGAGGTAGGTCTCCTTGCTTTCTTTCACCAACAAGTGGAGCTCCTTGCTTGCTTTGACCTCCTTGTGTGATTTGACTTACAAGTGGACTAGGAGACAATGATAAAATAAAATCAACATTATGCTCTAATTGGATTAAGGATAATTCCCTCCTAATCCCCTAAACACATCTTAATAACAAAATTTAACTGTCATGGCAAAAATCATTCCCTTATCATACCATATAACCCATGGGAATGCTAGATGGGCTAGAATTAGGTCACCATGGTGACAATCTGAGAATGGGGACATTACAGTCCCCCCTTCTTGGGATTGCTTTCCCTCAAGCAATCAGCTACCACAATATCTGTCAATTGCCAAAAAAACTAATGTTTAAGTAAGAAACCATCTATGTCTGACCGCCAACCACCTAGATCCCATATGTTCCTTGAAAGAACTCCAATCAACATCCTTTGTATAGTTGAAGCTCTTGTCACTATCAAGCCCTGGCAAGTTATGAAGCCATATTTCCAACAAGTAAACTCTTGTCCATCCCAGTTCTAAAAATCATCTCTATATAAATTGTGCATAGGAGTCTCTACCATCTATTGATTAGTGTGCTTTTCCATCCAAGAACTATAGAGATGAACCTCATGTGTCCACACTATCCATAGGAAAACTTCCCCTAGATCCCATGAGTAAATTTGGAAATCTAACACTTGTTTCTTTCCGTTGTGCCACTCTAATAACCCCTATACTACCATTATCAGGAAAAGACACACAAATCACAATAGGATGAGTTTTTCTTGTAACAACATCATCATTATCCCTTGCAGTCATGTCAACAAGACCTCTATCAGATAGCAACTGCAAGTATCTTAAATTACTTCTAGGAGTAAGAAGAGTACCATCATGAATGCCATCTATCTCTTGAGAAGAGGTTGGAACACCATAAAGGTCCAACATGTAAAATTTAAGAGAAACCATCTTCTTCTGATAAGATTGTCCAATTCCAGCCTCAAAAGTACCAATGTAGAGCCTAGTGCTCAAATCTCCCATGCGTACAGAGGTCAACTCACTAGGCCACCAAATACCATTGTTGTAACTCAAACCAACATTAAGAATGATGTCAATGGTTTCATCACACCCATGTATAAGAAGGAAATTTTCCTCATATGAAATTTTCATCAAGTAGATATGTCTCCACACAGCCTCATGCAACTTAATAGCTATGATAAACCATGCTAAATCTAAAAGTGAAATGGAAATGCAAAAAATACAACCACTTACCAATAAATAATCCATGAAGATTATTCTACCATCATACCAATGAGAGGCTATCACATCATAGGGAATAGGTGACAACTCCAAATACATATCATAGATGCCTTCATCACTATCAAATTCACTAGTCACAACATAGTATGGTTCACCCTGTTTAGCTCTATAGCATTGACCAACAAGAATGAAGGTATGATCTCTATCTAGAATTAACTATAAGAAATCTTCTTTAACCCTTCCTAGTGCATCCCTAGTGGTTTGTAATCTTGTTGGTGAAACTCCATCCTTATGCTTGCATTCCATGAGATACTCAATGAATTTTCTAATCCTATCAAATTGGCTCAAAGCTTGAGCACCCGCCTCCCCCTTAGGTTACATACTCTCAATAACTACACCAAGAGGTGCAATCTATTGAAATTGATTTGCATTACCAATAGGGTGTGCCCCCTTGTCTTCCAATTTTGATTCAAGATCAAAAACACACTCCTTAGCTAACTTGGATGGGGTGTTTATCTCATGGTAGTTATCACCAACTTCACATGAGCATGTTTCCTTATGCATTTGTTTTCCATCTATAAGGGTTGCTACAAGAGGCATATTTCCTAATTGTGCTGATGTAGAATGAACTAGATTCAAATCCTCACAATGATCCTTCTAATTTTTAGCTTCTTGAAATGCTAATTGAGTGACTTCCAATTCTTCCCTTGTTTTCATAATCTCAGAAAAGAGATTATCCATTTCTTCCTCCTTTATTTTCAATGTTTTAGAATATACTGTAGCAAGGTCAAAGAGGTGATCATGATCTATATGTAGATTTAAGTAATCTGATTTCATTTCTTCTATTGCTATTTTGATCACCTGAAAATCTAGATGAGAATATTTTTTTACTTCCTTATGTCTCCTCTCAAGTTGATCCTTCCATAGGTGATTTTCTATCAATTTGTGAGTGTTGTCAAAATGAAAAAGTGCTGCAACAATCTTATCTTCGCTCACATTTAATTGATTTTCCAAATTTGACTTTTGAACCACATTGGATTTAACAAATGAGGTAGGTGATTCACCCTAAAGAACTTTACTCTCTCCAAGGTCTTCCTCTATAATTTATTTATTTTTTCTTTCTGATTTGGAGCTAGGGTAGTGTTTATTCCAATCATAAAATCATCCTCTCCACAATCCAAATCATCCAACACATGAGATGATAGCATACTATTTTCACATAGTAGAAGAGGGATAGTGTTCTGAGCAAACATAGAACTATCAAGAGAATGCATCCCCTCACAAGGCTCATCAATGATGACCTCTAGGTTACCCACCAATAGACTCTTTCTCTCATTACCTTCATCTGCAATTGGTTCTTCAATTTCCTGAACATCATGGTAGTCATCTTCATCTTCAAATTGATAATCAACATTATGCAACTCTGAGTCTGGATTAGGGATCTCCTCATCATCAGATATGTCCTCTATAAGATATGCCTTACCTTTCCCAAGGTGTGATCCATACTATAATTTATGTGTTCTTCTAGCTTCCATAGCTGTCACCAAACTGATCCATACCCTTGCCTCCTTATCTGAAATTACTTTTCCTTCTATCCAACTCCATGGTGTGGTAACCATGCCATACCAAACATTATCAAATTATAGGATATTCTTGGTAAGAAACCTCCAAGTCTTCCTAAACATCTCTCCAAAACAAAATGATTCATATGATCTTAGAAATTGTACTTCCATTGTAAATGATGCATGACTAACCAAAATGAAACCAATAATGTTCCATTCTATAGAAATGGACATAACACTTGTGGTCAATCCATCAAGTCTATAAAAAACTACTCCACCTAACTCTATAACTTGAGCCTTTAATGGATTCTCAACTAGAGGTAACTCATGAGTCTCAAGATGTAAATTAGCTACACAAATAGGATTTTCTGAATCATGTTTCTTCTCTTGTTCACACTCATCTACATGTTTTCCTTGTGTTTCTTACCTCAATATGCTCCTCCTCTACATGTTCAACTTCTACACATTCTTCCCTTGGAATAAATAATGATTGAAGATAGGCTTCTCTTCGTTGTCTTTCTTGATCTATGTGATTGACTTGTTCCTTGATTTCTTGAAGCTGTTGTCTTTCTTGAGCAGCCAACAACTTTTCCTTCTTAGCTCTTTGTAACCAACCATCACACAAGAATTGAGTTCTCTTGAAATCTTCCATGGTATGATGTATAAAATCAGAACCTTTGTGGCTTCAATCCACAATACATTCCTCATGTTTAACACACAAATATTCAATGCTAACATTGGAAGACTTCATAAAATTTTCATCTTCATATGATTTTTCTATAACCTCATATGATTATGTGATGATAATGGACTGTTGTTTGTAATCAAAAAATCATAATTATCATCAAACCTGTTTGTGGTGTCTTCATGTGCATTAACAATACCATATTCAAGGTCGCCCAACTTACAATTTTATTCCTTGCAATTACTATGTAGATTTGGTGAGATAATGCTTTGCTCAAATAATGGATCATCAAAAGAATCCATACCTTTATGTAGTTGATCAAGAACAATCTCTACATCACCAATGTAGAAATTTTTGTATACTTCACTTGTAGAAGAGGCAAGTAATTCTCCTTCTTTTTTAGATGCTTCATGTGTTTTTTCTTGTAGGGATAATGGAGCCACATTAGAATCAATACAATATTCTATCCTTTTCTCCTCATGTACTAAATCAACATGTTTCTCAAACTCCTCATGAATATTTTTTCAAACCTCACTAGTAGTTTTTCTATCCTCTTTGTGTGTGAATAGATCAAGAGCTATCATGTGGTATTGTTTCTTTGCCAAATCAGTCTTGTAGTGTAACCTGGGATGCAATTCCATGAAATTAGTGAAAGATAAATCTTTCTTAATATATAGAGGGAGAGTATCATATTCTTTAAACATCCTAAGTATTTTTTCCCTTATATCCATCTATGTTGAATCTTTACTTGTAGATGTGGACGAGTCATTAGAGTGCTTGGATTGTCTTGAAAGAGAATCTTCATAATGCTGCAAATTATGAGCTAAACATTTTTGTTCTTGGACAAGGTCCTTGATGATATTTTCCATGCTAGGAATATTTCCCATAATTAACTAACTTGCTTCCCACAACTTAAAATCAATCCAAACCAAAATGCAACTAACTGATTTTTCCCAACAAGTTGACAAGATCCAAGCTCTGATACCACTATAATAAATCATATAGGTTCTAATTGGTTTTTTTTGTGCTGGTTTGAAACTTCTAATTTTCTCTTAACTTTTATTTCAACTAGAGTTTACTATAATATATATATTGAAAGATTCCAAGCACAAATCAAAATAAATGAACTTGAACATAGACTTTAAGCAATTAAATAGAGAACATTAATATATAGATGGACATACCCAATAAAGATAGCTCAACTTCTTATTTTATTTTAAGTTGATTACAAATATAGAGGGGTGGAAGTATAAATAGTCAGGTATGATTTTAATTTCAGACCTCCAATTACATCCACTTGTGACAAAACACAAGTCCAAACCCTAGCTATGTGAGGTGGGATGATATTCCAAGCTAGAGATGACTAAAAATTGGTTTTAGTAGCCCACTGAAGATTATAGATGCCCAAAAACCCTTTAGATATGATAATAATGTTTGCTTGAGGTCCGCTGGAACAAAAATATGATTATGCCTAAAGCTAGAAACTGCCAAGATTATCCTTCTTTTCCACATGAACCTCTTGAAAGTCTCCTAACAACAAGTAAAGATGAAAGTGCCACCAAAACAAGGTCATAATCTACAACTAAAACCTCACCAAAGAAATTTTTTTAAGCTCTATGATGAACTCTACTTGAATTCATCTCACATGGTGGAATGGGATCATCTCACATGGTGGAATGGGAGCATCACCATACTACAATATTCAAAGGAGCATCACCTTAAATAGACTGAAAATTACTTTCAATCAAGAGACAACTCTTTTCAATCAAAATACCAACACCAAAACATGTCTTTCTCAACCTTCCAAGCCTTCTTAAATAAGGCCTCAAAGAAAAACCGCCTCAAGAAGAGAATTATATTTGTTTCAATAAAATATTCACTTACTTCATGGCTAAGGCACCTAGTCCAAGTCAGCCTAAAGAAGATCTGATTTTTCTTCATTAAAATATTCAATATCTTCTTGGCTAAATTTCCCCAAACCACCCTAGGGAGATTTTATTTCCTTTTTTCCATTTTGAGCATTGTAAAATTCTATTTTGGAAGCTTCCTTGAGCTACCCAAGGAAGACATCAGATTTGATCTTAAATTACAATTTTTTTGGTAGCTTCTCCCTTAAGTCACCTAAACCACCATAGAAGGGGAATCTTATAGAAATATATCTGATTTGATGAGGTCAACTCACCTCCTTTCTAGCTTCATCTTGCAAATAGACCTCCTTGCTTGCTTTGACTTGAAGTAGACCTTCTTGCTTGATTTTACTTGAGGTAGACCTCCTTGCTTTCTTTGACTGAAAATTAGAGCTCCTTGCTCACTTTGACTAGCAAGTAGAGCTCCTTGCTTGCTTTGACTTGAGGTGGACCTCCTTGCTTGCTTTGACCTCCTTGTGTGCTTTGAATTACAAGTGGACTAGGAGATAATGATAAAATAAGATCAACATTATACTTTTATTGGATTAATGATAATTCCCTCCTAATCCCTTTACACATCTTAATAAAAAAATTTAACTCTCATGGCCAAAATCATTCCCTTATCGTGCCATCTAACCCATGGGAATGCTAGATGAGAAAGAATCAGGTCACCATGGTGATGATTTGAGAATGGGGTCATTCGAAAGAATGTAAATGTAATTCAATCCTTTGCTGGTTAGATTAATTTCCTAAGGAGGTTTGTCATGAATTTTGTATAAATTTCTAGGCCAATATCAAAGATGTTAAAGAAGGGTGAGAAGGTGACCTTGTCTAAAGAACTAGTACAACCTTTCCAAGCCATAAAACAAGCCATTAAAGAGGCACCTATCCTTAAGTCACCTGATTATTCTTTTCCCTTTCAATTATTTACATTTGCATCATTTGGTGCACTATTGTTGGGGTGCTCTTACAGAAAAAAATATGAAGGATATGGGTAACCAATTGATTTCTTTAGAAAATCACTATAATTAGTTGAGTTAAAATATGATTTGATAGAAAAAAAAATGCTTTGGTAAAGGTAGTGGAAAAATTCAGACCTTACCTTACGAAAGCCAAGATAGTTGCATATGTGCCAAGTGCAGTGGTTACAGATATTTTCACCCAACAAGAAACTATAGGGAGGAGGTGCAGGTGTATTAATAGAATCTAGGAATTCAATATAGATATCTAGATCACCAAGCTTGTTTGAGGCCAAGGTCTTGTAAGTTTAAGGGCTGAGACTAACCTAGAAGCTAATCAAATTAATCAATTTGATCATTTGGAAATATCTCCCATCTATGATGTCCAAACATGTGAATGGTATGAAAATATTGTGAGGTATTTACAAACTATGCAATGCCTAGATGGTATGATAGAGAATTGAAAAAGAACTTTAAAGTTGCAATCTATCAGATATGTGATTATTGAAAATGAGATGGTGGAGAAATCTAGGAGGAGTCCTATTAAAATGTGTGAACACCTCACAAGATTTTAAGTTGCTGAATGAGATGCATAATGGAGTATGTGGAGGACATTATGTGGAAAAAAAAACTACTCACAAGATCATTGGAGCTAGTTTTTGGTGGCCCACATTATTCCAAGATGCAAACATGTTGGTAAGGAAATGCAATGCTTGCTAGAATTTTTATGGAAAATTGAAGTTTTTAAGTAATTTACCTTTAAGACCTATCATAGTCAAAGCTCCTTTTCAATAGTGGGGGATTGATTTTACTGGAGAAATAGAAGAAAAATCAAGTGGAGGAGACTCATGGATTTTAGTGGCAATAAATTATTTCACCAAGTGGGTTGAAGCCATCCCCACCAAAAGTGCAACTAGCAAAGTTGTCATTGATTTTTTGTTGCATAATATCTTAATTAGAATTGGTCTCCCTGAAAATATTGTCTTAGATAATGCAATGTGTTTCCAGTCTAAAGATTTTATTGATTTTTTTGATAGAAATGGAATACAAGTCTCATATTCTACTCCATATCATCCTCAAGGGAATGGACAAGATGAGTCAAGAAACAAAATCTTGATGAAGATTATCAAGAGAATTGTTGAGAAAAATAAATGAGCATGGGACTTGAAGTTGAAGTTAGCTATATGGGAAAATAAAATGACTGTGAAGAAATCCACTGGTCATGCACCTTTCGATCGAGGTATGTGCAGGATCATGATGGGCCAAAAAGTGGTGATATATATGTGATATGATGGCCCATGTGGCTGATGACTTTTTTTTTACCCAAAATTGATGAAACGAAAAGGGTTTTTAAAGGAGATTTTCAGATTTCCACCAATGAAAATTATGCTTTAGTTTGAATTTAATAAATTATTATTATTCATTTTCTATTTGAATTACAACTAAATTCTTGATTGAGAGGATGATTGAAAAAAAATTATAGCTTTTGAACGGTATCACATTTTTGAATATGAAATATGTGTCACATTCTATACTTTGCATACTATAGGATTAAAAAAAAATGAATTTCATGAATTTTTCACTAAGTTAAGGTGGTCAAACATACGAGTTTTAATATTTTTTAAAAAAATTAATAAAAAATTAATAATTAATTATTTACTTGGAAAAGAATTACAAAAAAGTATGCATCACATCAAGATATGAGTCCTCTACTTATATCTAAAGTACTATAAAAAATAATTATCATTTTATTGTGGTTAGGGTGGTCAAATAGACACCTACTTCTTAGTTTTTCCCTAAAATTTAAGTACTACTACATTGAAATTTCAAATTTTCACCAAATAGATTATTTTTTGAAATAAACCTAGTAGTTTAGAAACTACATTCAATTTTCTACAGATTCTATTCTTACAAATTTTCTAAATAATATAGATAAATTATTCAATTTTTTACATCAAGTTGCCTAACTCTGATTTGTTGAATTTTCATCGCCACTTAAGGGCCTATTTTTTCCATGATGATCATGCACATACCCATCTTGTGTATGGTATTGCAACAAGATTGCCACAAAATAATTTTCTAAAAATGTATAAGTTTATGCAAGGGTATGATGATGACATTGGTGATGAAAATACATAATCATAGCTTTAACTAAACTAGATGAAGGGTATGTGCAAGATCATCATGGAAAAAACAGGCCCTTAAGTGGCAATAAAAAGACAGAAAATCAGAGTTAGACAACTTGACGTAAAAATTTGAATAAGTTATCTATATTATTTCAAAAAATTGTAAAAATAGAATATGTAGCAAATCGAATGTAGTTTCTAAACTACTAGACCTTTATTTTAAAAAATAAAATCTATTTGGTGAAAATTTGAAATTTCAATGCAGTAGTATTTAAATTTTAGGGTAAAAATAAGAAGTAGGTCTCTGTCTGACCATCCTAACCACAATAAAATGATAATATTTTTTTATAAGCTTTTATATATAATTAAAGGACTCATGTACCGATATGATGCATATTTTTTTATAATTTTTTTCCAAGTAAATAATTAATTATGAATTTTTTATTACAAATTTTAAAAAATATAAAAAATCATCTATCTAACCACCTTAACTTGGTAAAAAATTCATGAAATTCAATTTTTTTTTTTTAATCCTATAGTATGCAAATCATAGAATGTGACGCATGTTTAAGATTCAAAAAATGTGATACTGTTTGAAAGTTATAGATGTTTTTCAATCAGCTTATCAATCAGGACTTTATTTGTAATTCTAATAGAAAATGAATAATAATTATTTATTAAATTCAAATTAAAGTATAATTTATATTGGTGGAAGTTGAGAATCTCCTCTAAAAACCCTTTTCATTTCATCAATTTTGGGTAAAAAAAAAGTCGTCAGCCACATGGGCCATCAAATGGCTTACATATCGCCACTTTTTGGTCCATCATGATCTTGCACATACCCTAAAACTAGGAGGGAGGCTGATAAGAAAAACACAAAATTGTAACTTCAATTGAAGATTCTTTATGAAAAAAGGACCACATAATGAAAAATTGAAGTTGGTAATATGGTTTCAATGTGGAATGCAAGAATGGAGGATAAAGGTAATGATGGAAAATGTGATCCCTTATGCTTAGGCCCATACTTAATTGTTGATATGCATGGAGAGGACTCATATTTCTTATAGTCCTTGATCATTGACTTGATCTGAGTCTCCCATCTTGCCAACTTGAAATAAAATCAAATGCTAGTATTCAAAGTTGAGGATCTATGTACGATAGTCGTTACCTCTCATGGGAGTGAGTAATAATGGTGGACTTGGCATCCTGAGCCACCAGTTCAAACTTAAATGAATCTAAATGATTTATTGTCTGGCATTATTGATGACTTTGGATGAATCTCAAGCATTCAAGCGACCATAAGGAACTTCCTAGAGTTTGATATAGCTGGAATTAGGGTTTTATATGAACAAAAGTTGTAAGTAACATAAACATAATGCTTCGTGTTTCAATCAAGGTTGGTCAAATTAGGGCAATAATTAATTGTGTTTTTGAATTGAATTGATGTTGGTACCTTTTAATTGCTTTGAAATTTCTGTAAAGCTTGTCGGATTATTGTCAAAGCCCTTTTAAATTGCACTATGAGTCGTGCCCTGAATCTTAAAAATCAAAGGCTATGTTTAATAGTTTCAGTGTTGAAATCCTAGACCTTCTTTGACCTATCCTAATATAATGGATCCTAAAATACAAAACCCTAGCTCTAGAACCACATCTAGGCCCCTTTCACATGACACTGTTGACCAGTTAAAACCATCTACTAGCAAGAAGATCAAAGGAAAGGATTTATTCTATGGGACTCAAATCGTAGAAGGATTAGTGGATAAACAGTGCTTTATTAAGGATACTAAATTTCCCTACATTGGTTTACAATTATTTAGAAATTGGTTTGGAAATAGGAATTTGGGCACTCCTCTTTGCAACCCTTAGAGAATGGACTTGGGAAAACCAGTAGTGGCAAATGTCTATCTTGATATTGATTTGTTAAAACACATTGAGCTGCAAGATATGACCCTATGACAGGAGTGGTTAGGACATTTGATGGTCTCGAAATGGTCAGAGTAACTAGGGAAGAAACTGCATAGGTTTTTCAGTTTGCATGAGTGGAATGAGGAGATGATCCCTATTGACCTTAATGTCTTTAGAGAAGAATATAGGAGCACAATGGTCCTATTTAGAACATCCATGTTGTCATTTTATTTGGCTACTATGGGGATAGGAAATAAAAAAGAAATAGGTGGTGATTAGCAAAGATGAACAGGAGCCATTCCCAATAAAGTATTTTTCTAATTACTTTAAGAAGACAATCTATTCTTTATGCCAAATTCTTGGTATTGATGCACCACCTACCATGCCCACATAACTCATGTATATTGCTGCACAAATGGCACACTTACTAGAAATACAAAGGAAAGGTTCATTCTTCCCCAAGTGGACAACCTTTGAAAACTTTGTAATGGTAAAGGGAGGATGGAAATACTTGGAAAAATTCCTTACACCATATGGACTGAATACAATGCACCCAAGGAATGATGATCCTCAGGGATTTATTGCTGCTTTAAAATCACAAAAGAGAATTGGTATGTTTATGCATAACTTCTATTACCCTGAAGATGTTATCAAGAATGTTTTCAATATACAAGTATAGGAAGAAAGGAAAGCAAAGTATTTGGATTTCAACAAATTAATGGAAAATAAGAAGAAGAAAAAACCTTCCTATGATCCCATACCTAATATCAAAGGTGAATTAAATAGAGTAACGTATGCCCTTGATAAATTTGAAAGAATGGTAGGTGTACTAAGAGAGGAACGTGTGATAGAGGATAAAGGGAAATCATTGGTTCTTGATGAGTATCCAGAAAAAAAGTTAGAGGAAAGGTATTCTTATCAACCCCCACCAAAAATCACAGTCTATTCCAAGAGAAAAGAAATAATGACAAGACAAAAAATATTGACAACCCCTACTACCTCAGAGGGGTCAAGGACTACTTCTCCTGAATAGTCAATGCCACAAACTTCAAGTCAAGTACCACCTATTGTAATTGATTTGGACTCTCCTCCAAGAGCTCCTTCTCCATTAGAGTTGTCACCATCTAAGAAGAAAAATATTAAAATAAATGGGGCAGTTGATTATCCTGAAACTGATTAAGATGATCTTATGGTGACCCCTAAAGATATATAGTAATGAATGCCATCTCCCCATTAGAAGTTACACCAAGCACTAGGGAAATCAATCTTAGGCTTGGTAAAAATGAGCTCCAAGGTCTAAATAATACATATGACTTGAGGATGGATGTGTGTAGATAATTTATGAAGGATGATTCTTTTATTGAAATAATAGCATTTAGAGGATTTTCTTGAAGAGCTAGGGCTTCAACCTGAAAGTGTGGCTAAAGAAATAATTTTGCATCCTCAAATTCTAGAGGGTGTCATATAAATAGATGTAATGAAAACTATGAAGGAAGAGTTCAAGAGAATGACAAAAAAAGAATATCGAGAATTGGTACATAAAAGTGGAGGTTATTATTGCCAGAATGGGATATTGTTAATGTTGTGTTTTAAATAATAAGAAGGGCCAACAAGCCACTGTTCCAAACTAAAGAGGAAGCTACAATGGCACTCAGGGGGTCAGCCTTTAGTGAGGAATGGGATGCCTTGGGCATTTTTTCATTATCTTTGGGATCAAGGAAGCTAATTGTTGTAGAGCCAACTGATTTTAGTGGACAATTGGTAGAGAGAAGAGATGTTGATACCACAACATTAGAGGTAGCATATATGGAAATGAATGTTGCAAAATTTACTAGAGAAATAGTTGAAGACCATAATAAGGATGTGCATATGCATAGAAGCAAGTATAATGACCTTGTTGATGATTAAAACAAGATTCAACAAATATTTGCTGAGTTAGAAACTAAGTTAGCACTTTGGAAGTAACAGATAGAAACATTGAGATCTCAGGGACAAGCTAGCTCAATTCATGCTACCTCTACCTCTGTAGTAGAACACTACCAACCTCTTTCTCCACTTGAACAATATTTAGCAATGGTACCATATAATTTGTGTTAGGAGCCACTTTCAATTGAGGGACCAAGAATTTTGGGTGCAACTCCATCTAATGAGCCTACAAGGATACAACTACTTCAAAAAATTGAGGTATACAAACAATTGCTTGAGAAAAATCAAAACAATATGTTTGAGAACAATTCAAGGATTGTTCATACTATTTTGGAACATCTAAATAGAAATATTTAGAATAGATTAAATAGTGTTCATGCAAATTACTCTTTGATGATGTAATCAATAAAATTATTTCAAAGAGATGGGGAGCTAGCTATTCCACTATTGGATAAGTGGATTCCTAAGGTTGAGAAACTGAAGTTCATGTTGATTGGAGCCAAGAAGAAATAGGAAATGTATCCAAAGGTGATCCCAACCCACCTATTTGTTAATGGGATTACAAAGTAGAAGTTTTAGGGATATGTTGCCCCATTGGAAATGAAGGTTAGAGAGTTGAAGGCTAAATATGATGAGGAAAATTTGACATTGTTGCCAGATATGCAACATACTTATGATGAGGTAAAACCTCTATAGGTTTAGAAGGATCAAATGGATACAACCATTGCTTCCCAAGAAACACTCATTTTTTAAAATGTTGATATTAATTTATTGAAGGACGCTCTTGAGAAACTATTTCTCATTATTAGTTTCTTGGAAGATTTTGATAGAGAATCAACTTCAATTATGGTGAAGTATGCTCCGTATAGAGAAAACATTGATGGGTTCAATGGTTTTAATTGGCCTTCAAATATAGAGTTTGAATTGTGGAAGAAGACTTTCATTGATGACTTTGAACTATAACCATTGGTATAGAGAATATATGTACTTGGTTTTGTATAATACAAGTCTGACCTATCAATTTGCAAATGCATAAACATATGCTTCTCCTAGTTCAAGGTACAATTAATAAATGTTGACTTGGATTGTTGTTGAGCTAGATCATGAGTCATCTCTTCATTCTCTTGGGTGCTTGCATCATGTGGTTAATAAGGACAATATGTTGAAACTATTAGAAAGATTCTTCTCTCCAACATATTTCCTTTTGGAAGGTGGGATTTTCTTTTCCAACAAGTGAAAATTATTTTTTCTCATGTGTTTTCCCTCCAAGTGAAAATGCAAATGTAACTCCAATGAGAATATGTTATTGCAGTTGAACTAAATTGTGTCATGTGTACCTCCTGGCTTGAATATTTTTTTTCTCCCTTGTTCTATAAAAGGGAATACATGGCCAATGTGTAGGGTCTTTGGTTGAATTCAAAAATTGAGAATGTAAAGTGGTGACACAAAGAACATACATACCGAGTTCATGTTTTAGGTGTTGAGTCAAGTATGTGAATTTTCTCAATTATGGGGTTTTTGAATATGTTTGAATTGAATAGGATAAGCCTTTTAGCCTATTTTATCTCTAGTTGTAATACATCACATGAAATGTTAATGAGAAGCTAATCAAAGATCATTTTCATTAATTTCTATTGTTATTTACATTGAAATACACTCTAATTGTAGCTCTAGTTGAAAGAATTAGTTAAATTCTTTGGTTAATGTGTAGGTTCATGTAGGTATTAAGTGGATCTATAAGTAGTAATAAAATTTGGGTATTGATATATGAATTATAATACGGTTCATGAAGATCTTGGTATGTGTAGAATGAAATTTTCCTTGTAGTTCAATTTTATTTTCTTTGAATTTGTGTTCTATGACATGACACTGATCTTTAAGTATTAGATGCATCTCTCATGTTCCTGGTATTTGATTCTAAGACAATCATTCATAAATAAACCTTTTATCGACCTATCTTTGTTATATTTAGATTGCCATATTTTAGATGTTTAATCTCTAAAGGAAGCACCAATTTCTTGAAGGATTTCATCTACCTAGTAGAAAATTTGAATGTGTCTCTTATTATGCAATGTGTAATTACATTATGTATCAAGTTATAAGAAACACATTGTGGGATCACCCTCTTGTGTCCTACAGAGCCTAAAGTGCAAGATGGAAGAATTTTTGCTTCTTCTCATTAGTTGGCCAATTTATTCCCTAGCATTCCATAATTGAGCTTGGAAAACTCATAGGTGCTTTGTGAAATTTTCTTGGTTCTTTAAAAATCACCAACACACCCTTAATAGTATCAATCATAGGAGCACAAACATGAATGAAACCTTTTATATTTTTTCTATAAAAAACTATCCAAATCATGGAAAATCCTTACCTTAGCCATGCATTTTGGTGTAGGACAATGTATTATAGACTCAACCTTACTTGGATCCATCTTCAATGTGCCATTGGTGACCATAAAATGAAGATATACCAACTCTATTTTCAAGAACTCGTACTTCCTCAAATTTATCATTAGTTTCTCTTCATGTAATCTTCTGAAAACTAAATATAAATTTTGGAACTTTTCTTCTTTAGTTTCACTAAAAAAAATAATATCATCAAGATATACCACAAAAAACTTACCAATGAAAGGTTTAAGCACTTCATTCATCAACCGCATGAAAGTACTAGGTGAATTTGATAAACCAAAGGGCATTACAAGCCATTCATACAACCCTTCATTTGTCTTAAAGGTTTTTTTACATTCATTACTAGGTTTTATTCATATTTGGTGGTAACCATTCTTAAGATCAATTCTAGAAAAGTAACATGTACCACCCAAAAAATCCATTAGATCTTCAATTCTTCGAATGGTAAATCTGTACCTTATTGTAATCTTGTTGATGGCCCTAGAATAAATGCACATCCTCCACTCACCTCCTTTATTTGGTGCTGAAATAGTGGGAACTACATAAGGAATCAAACTCTCTCTAATCAACCCCTTATCGAGTAATTCTTTCACTTTCCTCTTTATCTCTTCATTTTTGTGTAGAGTCATCTTATAAGAAACTTTTTTAGGAAAACTAACCCATGAAATGTAATAAATGTGGTGGCTAATGTCCCTCATAGGTGGCAAGGTGTTGGGAATCTTATCAACCACTATATCAACATATTTATTCAACAATGTTTTTACCTCTAAAGGAAACTCCTCTTTCTTTTATACTGGCATGACAGATCTAGGCTTTACTATGATGGAAAAACTCACATTCTCCTCTTCCATGGTCTTTAGGAACTCCTTTTCATTGACCAACATCATACTAGACCCTACTTGAGAATCTTGGTTCTCATCTTTCAATGGTGTGAGGGTCATCATTTTCTATGGCATAGGTGTTTTTTCTACCATCATGTATTGCCTTTCTATCATACTACCAAGGCATACCCAAAAGAAAAAGGAAAACATCCATTGGAATTATATCACACAAGACCTTATCCTTATATCCCTCTATGTGAAAATATACCCAACTTTGTTCATTCAAAAATACTTTCTACCCTTTATTAAGCCAAAAAATTGTATATGGAGTGGTATGGGGGATTCTCTTCAACTTAAGCTTCTCTACCATTTCAGCAGAAACCAAACTATCAGTTCTATAGAATCAATAAAAACTTTGCAACATTTACCTAGGAACTTACATGTAGTTTTTAAAAGTTACTTTCTCTGTGGTGGTTCCTTCTCCATTGGTAATTTGATCAAATTCCTTCTCACCATGAGATAATTACCAACTTCTGGATCAATATTATGTAATGGAGAATTGACACTTTCATTATCCTCTCCTTGTATTGATTGATTTATTCTTTCTCCCATAAATGAAGTGGTGGACTGATTTTCAGTACAATGTCATGCTTCATGGCCTAAAAAATTATTGTACTTATAACATTTCTCAATGAATCCACTTGATCCTCCTCTTTGGCTTCCAAACTTGCCCCTACTGTTGGGTCTTTTTCCTCTAAAGCTACCCCTTGAGTTTGAGTTTTTTCCTTTATTATTACTTGTTTCAACTTGTGATCTTTAGGACTATCCCCTACTAGAAAAAATCCCTCTTCCTCTATAATTCCTTCATCTACCCTAATTTATTTTTCTCACCTTCTCCTCAACTTATGTTTAGCCTTTATGGCCAATTGATAACTCTTCCACCATTCTTAGGCTTGTGAGGCTTTGTTCATGCTAGAGGTTGTATCTCAAACCACTGATATATCTTGCCACTTTTTCCACATAATCTTCTACATGGACTACCCTTAAAATAAATTTATAGAAATCCTTTGTATAGGCCTTCACATGCATATATTTTTTCTTAAGGTTTCAAAGCCTTCTAAATAACTGAATGGTGTAGCCACCAGGTAGGAATTTTCCTTTGATTTTAGCAACCATCCTATCCCAAGAGGTGATTTTAGACTTTCCCTTATTTCTCCTCTCATCTTGTACATAATCCCACCAAATTAAGGCATGACCCATCAAATTTTTCTTGGCCAACTTCACTCTTTGTTCTTTTGGTACTTCCTCACATTCAAAGTAGTTGTCTAGTGATCCTATCCTATCCAAGAGTTATTCACTATCCAATTTTCCTCCATAAAATAGTAAATCCATATTTACCTTGGGACCTTCTACCTTGAATTCCTTCAATAGCCTTTCCATCCTCAAGTCTTTAGGATCCATCTCTTCCTTAGACCCTTCTTGAGAGATTTCCTCCTCCCCTTCTTCTCCTTCTCCGTCACTCAAGTCTCTTGTGACAATTCATCTTTAATGACTTGTTTCAAATACAATAATCTTGTTTACAAGGGATTCTATAACCTCTTTCACTTGTCCCAACTCTCTTGCATGTTTCTCCTTCAATTCATTCACCTCTCTAGTGGTTGGATTTCCTTTTAGACACATTCTTGCTTCTCTCTACTTCAAATTTTCCCTTGTTAGACCAGCATATGCTCTAATGCCAATTTCATGCAAAGAAGGGGTGTATAATGAATAAAAAACCTTAGAAAACCAATCAAAAGTTCCTTTAAACATCAAACAATGGGCTTTCCTTCACAAATTGCCATTATTGCTTATAACCTTTTAAAAAGGTTTTTTTGGGTATAACTTATGGATTAGACTTGATCTATATAAAATTCAACCCATTTTAGATACCCATTTGTCTCTTCATACACATATCTAAAAATTAGGTAGGGTTCCTTTATACAGAAAGACTCAAAAATTGAGTGTCCTCCTTTTGACTAGGCCTAATTAGGAAAGTAGGCATGATGTAGTTGGGTTTAGGGATTCATGGGGTCTCAACTCCTACTCTAAAAATTTAAACACATCACATATAGTCTAAATCAACAACCCATACTACAAGGATCATTCTCCAATGGCATATAAAAAATTTCTCCAAATCACTACTAGGGTTCCTGAGTTTGATACATGGATATCAAATCTTCAAGCATCTCCACATGTGCCAAAATCCCTCTCATACATCTAAAACTTTGAAACATCAAAATAGATGAAAATATAGTCCATTCCATCAAGTTTGAAGAATTTCTACCGGTGGAATGGAGAATTAAATATTTTTCTTATTCATTGGTTACCCTCCCTAGGGTTTCTATCAGTCAGGAAAGAATTGAGCACAACTTACTTAATACTTCATGAAATCACATGAAACCAAAATAAAAAGGAAGTAGATTCAATACAATTTCATCTCCAATTTTTTTAAGACCAGTACAGGTTCATACAGATCTGTACCACACCAAATGGCGGTAGGAAACATTAGAAATTACATAAAACAAAATTGTTTTGATTGCTTTCATTCCAAAACTTCATTAACCAACCCTTCTCTTCAATGCTACAAGGATTTTTAAAGAATTTAAAAAAATGTCCCAATGGTCACTAACCACATTTCAAATTATGAACTATTAAAACACCATTATGTCTATTTGTAACAAAACGTTGCTTGACAACATTATGCAACTTTGACAATTTTTGTATTTAGGCCCTAACTTGCATCTAATGACTCAACCTAGACTCCAACTAACATGAAATGGTCTAAGAATACCTTGTTACATGAAAATAAAACACCAAAAAAAAAAGAAAAATACCAACTTCTTGACCCTTGGAGGCATGTAACCCTGTGGGTGCCCCTACACTAGATCTCTAGGGTTTCCTTGAATGAAACTTGTAAGAAGATTGGATACTCTATCTCCTAGAAAATAGAACAACGATTTTATTCATTTCATTTCCAAAATTTAGGTCACCTATTTCTGAACTTTAGATCAAATTCTTATCGACATTACCGCCGGAAAAATGGATAGGACACATAACATTGTAAGCATCCTAAACATCTTGTGTAAAACCTCATTGATTTTCGTAGCCTTTCAATTGGAGGTGTTAATGATCAAGTAAATAATTTATTTGTCCCTCCTAACAAAAACTCACAAATCTATACCAACCCTATGCCAAAAAATAATATTTCATTTTTCAAAGCTAGTCAAAGTTCAAAGAATGATGTGATGAATGTAGACGCAAATGACAACATGGATACTATTGAACAAGATCCTATGGATACTAGTCCTATGGATATGGATACTATTTAAAAGGGTTTAATTGTGTTGATCAAAAATCAACCTCGTAAGGGTCAAACTAAAAAGACTCTTGACATTGTTTTCTCATCTAAGGATATTATTTGAAATGCAACTAATGGTCATCTTTAAATAGCCGATGAAATCAAATATAAGCCTACTAATGGGATATTAATTGATCCCTATATGGAGAGAATGTGATCACTAAGGAATTATTACTCATGCATGAGCTCTATCAAGAAACATATGACAAATCAAAAGCATGGATAAAGATGCATAACAATTTTGCTTTCCCTATGATGGGATCGATCACCCTCTACAAATAGGACCGAAAAAAATAAATGTATCATGGTCCATGATATCAAAATCTGACCAATTCTAGGTGAAGCTTGTTTACCCATGGCTATGCTCCATGTAATTAATCTCATCAGTTGTGCATAAATTCTTAAAGTTTACCTTTGACAATGAAATTGTCACTATACATCATAGTGGCTTTAACCCTTTGTTTTCTTGTATAAAATTTCCATTAGATTTCTTTTGGCCCAAGACTATAGAACCTATTAAACCTTCAGATGAATTTTTTTTCAAATCTTATCAAAATTTTAAGGCAAAATGAATAACAAAAATATCCCCTACAAGCATGCCTCAACCTATGATTGAGCCTACCATGGTCCTTGACAAAACTATGATTGAACCTAAAAACATTCAAAACAACTAGAATGAACCTAAGATAGATCCTTCACCTATCTCCTATAAAATACCAAGATATAGTTAAAGCAATCCTATCATGCCTCCTAAAATAAAAAAGTTTACAAAGCTAAAGAGAAGGTGGTTGAAAAACTTTCCATGGTTCCTTTCATTCCTCCCCTTAGGGAATAAAATAAACCTATGGTTGATAAACCTGCTCCTACACAAACATAACCTAAAATTAATACTAAAAGAAATAGAAATTCTTGAGAGCATAGGTGTAAAAATCATTCTCTTGCTTGAAGGTTAAATGAAGAAAACAAAATTACAAAATTGATTGAAATAATGCATGATGAGTCTCTAGGCTCTTTGCTACAACAAAAAGATCCTATACCACAAGCACACCAAGAGCTAAATACTTCTTTAGAAATTATCATTTGACCTCTTGTTGTGATTAACACAGATGACAATGATGATGTTGCTAAAATTGATGAGGAGGTGCATAATTAATTGAATACATTGTTTTCCTCTTCTACGAGCTTACATGATAATTCTCCTAAGAAGAGTGTTGAACTTGGTAATGATCCTAGTTTCACACTTTCTATTTTACCTTTGGATAGTTGTCCATCTCTTGTATATGATTAACATGATTGGGATGTAGATGACTAGCTAATAAGTTGACTCACATTTTCTTTACTAGTCTTTTTCTTTTTTTCTTTTTCATGTTTCTTTTATGTGATTGCATGTGCGTAAAGTGATCCCCCATATTGTTTTGTTTTCTCTCTCTCTCTCTCTCTCTCTCTCTCTGTGGCATTCCTCTATTTGTAACTACATTATTCTCTATGTTGTAAAATTTTTATCATTTCCTTGTCTTGTGTTTTCCTTTTGGAGATGCAAGGCGTTGAGGCACTCATGTCTCTATCATGTTGAATTGAAAGGTTTTTATTTTTTTTAACTCTCTTTGTGTCATTATTTCTATTCCATGAGTATTCAAGGAATGCTGATAGTTCTGACCTCTCTAAAATTATTGTAACAAGAACATACTAACCTTGAATCCATGGATCCATTATGTGTTTTTTTATTTCATTTTGGGGGCAACCCATCTTTCCCTTCCATGATGTAGGTTTATTTGGAAACATATAACTTGGCATAGGGCTTTCGAAATAAGCTCTCATGTCCTCTTTATTCTTAGAATTTATCATTTTCTACTTTAAAGTAATTGCTCATAGAATAGTGTTTAGAAATTTCTTTAAAGTGGGGGCATACATTGGTATTATTCCTTTTCAATTCATGTTTCATTGTGTAGTCTTCTTACTTAATGAAATGCATCTTTTTCTTTATGGTTTACATTGGTTGTGATCCCCCTCAAGAGCATGACATATCATGGCATATTATATTCCTCTTAGTGGCTTGATTTGGCACATTGCATCCCCTAAGTTGTGAATATACTATTCTTTGGTTGGTCCTCTCTTGGAGTCATTAGGCACAATTTTCCCTAAGCTAAGACCTTACATGAACTAAGAAAAAATCCTTTGAACATACCTTACATTATAATTTCGATTATATGGCCATCTTATTTGCTCACAAGTATCAAACATACAAATATTTTCTTGCCTCATGAAGCTCGAAGTTCATTATTGTGTCATACCTTATCAAAGTTATCAAGAGGTATAGCTTGTGTCTGGTTGAACGTGAAGCCAAACTTAGGCATGAATTTCCCATAGCCACTTGTTTGTGTGTGTGAGTACATACCGGTCTTGTTTGTATGTGTATCACCTCTTTGGATATTCACTCAGTAGATGACCTAATCTGAGCCACTTCATGATGGACAAATGGTCAAAGCTTGATCCACCCCCTTTTAGTTTTTCTTTTTTGTTTCTCTTTGAATTTGGTAGTGTATTCTTGTGTCTCATTTTTTCTCCTTATGTGTTCTTTTGTGTCTATGTTGGTTTTCTATAGGATCTTGATCTTGGGGGCTTGTACAACCCTCTTGGTCATTATTTTCCTATATTACTATCATTGGCACATTTGGACCCCTCTTGATGTGATTTTGTCTACTTTAGTGTGAGTTTGAAGCAAGTTCCTCCTCTCACTAAAGTGGTGGCTAAATGTAGTGTAGAAAAATGTATCCCTCTACATTTTCACACTTTTTTGGGCCCTTGTAAACTAAGTGGACTTAATTATGCCTTATTTATGGTTTTGTAAAGTGTTTTTTTTCACTTTCACACTAATGTAGGGTTTTTATTGATTATTTTGGCTTCTTTATTCCTTTTTTGGCCTTATTTGGCATCCACAAGCCTTAATTAATGCATCTTTCCAAAGATAATCCCAACATAAACTAGCATCCAATCATAATTTATGTGTTTTAAGATTGTATTGCCAAGATTTAGTGATTTATGACTCATATGCCACCTTGGGTGTATGGGTCCCACCTAAGTGTTGGGCTCTGATTTGGATTTCACACAAATCTAATCCCTTCCTAAAAAATGTGTCCCAAAGCCTAGCCTAATGGGACTCATACACCACTTATGTTGTACGAATCCCATGTGGCTTAAACCTAAAATAAATTCAAATTATTTGTGATATTTTATTCTCCTAGATAAGATGTCGGCTTGTGGTGTTGCTATTTCAGTAAATTTGGCATAAACAAGTATAAATACAAGGTTATTTCACTCATTTTTCTCCTAACAAGCAATCAAGTGATCTAGCAATTTGAAAATTCATACATTAGAGCATTCAAGAGTCTGAAAGAGCATCCAAGAGTATTCAAGAGTGATTATCAATTATTTTGGAGCATTATTCAAGCATCAAGAATCATGCCAAAGTGACCATGCATCATGTTTGTTTTTGAGCTAACATTTGTGATGTAAGGAATTATGATTCAAGCAAGCATCCAAGTCAAGATCTACAATATTCAAGAAATATTCAAGATCCACATCCATTAGATCCATCTCTTACATGTTTCAATAATTTTATTCCTAGGGTTTGGTAAGTTGCAACATGTCATTTTTTTCATTCATCATTCCCCCTTTCCATTTGATTTCATTGCAAGGATTTCTTACCAAAATGGTTTTGACCAAGGAAAACCTATTTCTACTAACAAAAAAAAAATTCCCCTCTTTAGTGTGTGATTTTTAGGTATAGGTTTAAGACACATTGGAGAGAAATATTGATAAAAGTGTTTAGGCTTGCAAAGTTTTCCAAGTTGTCACCTTGTTTAGAAGATCACTAAAAGGCATCTACTAAGCATAATTTAACAGTTTAGACCCATAAATCAAGTTGAGAAGGAAGAGAACATATTGAAAAGTAGATTCAGATCTTAATAGTTTGAAGAAGATGAGTAGGACTAATACACCATTTCTGTTGTATGAGTCCCAGTATAGCTACTTTTCCAGATTTCTTAAGATCTAGACTTGTCATCACCAAATTCCTGTTTCAACCAGGAAACCCTAGTCAAGGATTGATAATACACCCAACCTAGTGTATGAGTCTCGGTGTGGCTTAAATTCAATATTTTCAACATTTTAGGTCTTCTTTTAATTTCCTATAGGTTTTTAGGTGCACCTCTCTCATCTCTCAAATTTCTTTTCTATTTTACTTTCATTTCTAGGCCATTTACTTAGGTTTTTTCATATTACTAATTTTCATAACTATATCTTCCATGCTACTAGTCTTTCCAAGATCTCACTTGGTGGTGAACCACTTTCTAGTATTTAAACATACCCTAGGACAACCTTTAGCATATCTCTTTCTCTCATTCTATCATAAGATTGAGAAATTTAGGGTTTCCTTGAATGAAACTTGTAAGAAGATTGCATACTATATCTCCTACAACATAGAACACTGATTTTATTTGTTTCATTTCCAAACTTTAGATCACCTATTTCTAAAATATAACAACTATTTCCAAACTATAGATCTAATTCTTATTTCCATTATCACCAACAAAATGGATAGGACGTAGAAAATTGTAAGAATATTACACATCTTGTGCAAGACCTCATTGATTCCAATGCCTTTCAATTGGATGTGTTAATGATCAAAGAAATAAGTCTGGTTACCATCCCAATTAAAAGTCACAAATTTTTACCAACCCTATTCCAAAACATAATATTTCATTTGTCAAAACTAGGGAAACTTCTCGAAGAATGATGTGATGAATGTTGACATATATGATGACAACATGAATACTATTTAACAAGATCCTATGGATACTAGTCCTATTGATATGGATACTAGTAAAAAGGGTTTAGTTATGTTGATCAAAACTCAAAATCATAAGGGCCAAATTCAAAGTCTTTTGAAATTGTTTTCTCATCTAAGTATATTGTTTGAAATTCACTTGATGGTCCTCTTTACATAGCTGACTAAATCAATGTGTATAGGAGTGAATTTGCACCCCCTAGGAAAATTCCTCTTTTACCCTCCTTCACTTTAGAAAACCAAATGTGGAGGCTTAACTCCACATAATCTCGCTTCACTTCACCCACTTGGCACCTATTTTGAGTGTTAGTAGAGGTGTTTCTAATAGGGACACCTGCATGGTGCGTAGACATCCCTGATACATTCCCGCGGTTGGAGCCTATAGAGGAGCTAGACTTCTCATTGGAAATTGACTTGTAACACCCTCTTCGATTGACCAACTTGAATATGGTCCTTTTCTTCACTCTTCCCTTCAAATTCGCCATTCACTCTTTCATTTGGATGGCTCTAAGTTCTTCCAGGTCTTACTAGAACTTCTCTAGATTCATTCCAACTTCTATCTTCTCTCCAAATTTTCTTACATAGCTCCATATAGCTTGTTACAATAGCTTCAAGCTCTCTCATGCTCCCTTAGTAGCATTCTTAGCAACACTTTTCACTTCACAACAGCACCATCAACACTCCATCACTTCGGTAGAGAAAGTGGAACAAACACCATTGCAATAGAGGCTTGAGTTCCTCTCATTTCCTCCTCGACTAGCCTTGAGCACTTTGGGCAGAGGTGGTAATATTTCATTCCTCTCCTCTATTATTTGGTTGACTAGCATAAAATTATTTTGTAGTGCTTTTGTTTTTACTTCATTTCCTACATTTCTCTCTATCTATTGGTTGTTCGTGGAGGTGGGAACACCAAAACAGGGGTTTGACTAAGGAAAACCCCTATATAGCCCCAACACTTTCTCCCTCTCTTATGTGTAGGTATTGAAGACATTCACATTCTAGAAGCTTCATCACTTGCACGGTTGTAAGAATTTGCTTTCCCTTATTCTCCTTGTCTTTATCACTTCTATTTTAGTCTATTTCAACTTTATCACATCTTGTTACTCTATCAATTTATAGAAGTTCTTAGCAATTAGAATAGAAACATTCACTTTGCCATTTTCTATGAAAAAATCACTTTCTGGTCCATCTGAGATGCTAGCATGTCTCTAGGACACTAGTGTGTCGCATTGTCATCCACATTTTATGTAGACGTCCTTTGGCCAAGAGCTTGTCGATTTTTCTAGAAAATCCCTATGACCTACTCTTTTTGATTCTAGAACTCTCATGATTGTTCCTTGGGGTAGTTTGGGGCAGTTTGCCTCGTGAGGCTCTCTAAGTGAAGAGAACTCATGAGTAGTGAATCCCCCTTCTCTACATTTTGGTGAACCTGATGTGAAGTGGGTATTTATTGAAAACTAGGAATTTATTTACCCCTACTTGGCAGGGTCATAAATTTTGACTCAATGCTCAAAATTTAGAACTAATTGCACCATTGGAAAGGTCTCCTAGAGAAATAGTTTAGTCCCTAAAATAATAGTTCCTTTAGGAATAAAATTTTAAGAACTGATGCAAGTTGTAACCTCAAATAACACTTTGAAGACCTTTGAAAACATAAATTACTAGAACATAGAAAATACCAAATTTTTTGTAATGAATTTAATATCTTCTTTTATTAATTGTATATCAATTTTTATTCAAAATTTTAACGATATTCCATTCCATGCAGGTGATGGTGACTTGGCTTTGCCTATGCCACTTGATATCTTTGATCCTTCTCATGAGAGTCCTCTTGCTTCAGAGGATATCTTGTTCCAAGAAGATGAAATCATTGATACCTTTCTTATTGTTACTCTACCTTCTCTTCATTCCAATGCACTCTCCTCTAGCAATGATGCATTTGTGAATGATGAAACTTCTATTCATTCCAACGCACTCCCCTCTGGATATGATGAATTTTTGAATGAAAAATCTCCTACTCATTCCAATACACTCTCTTCTATGGATGTTGCAGGATGATGAATTTCTTATACATTCTAATGCACTCTCCCCTAGAGATGATGCATTAGTGCATGATGAACCTCCTTCCAAATTTGATCCTATTTGAATTGATGTTGAGAATATGTCTTCATATAATTGTTCCACTAGTTGTGATGATTCTGTAAATGTAATCTATGTATTTTTTTCCCCTCAAAGGCCTAAGAGACTAATCATTTATGTGACTGTAGCCAGTCCTTCTCCTAAAAGGGTTTGTTCTATTAATGGTGTTCCATTTGATAGTGACTCTCTAGACATCTCTAAGGCTCCCTCTTAGAGAGTGGTAGCCCATACCTATGATACCAGAATGAATAAAAAACTAAACCTTCCTCAAGCACCTAAACCCATGACTAAAGCACCTAGTGATTATGATCTTACTGAGTGACTTTAAGTTACTCTGACTAAGATCTCATTATAGAACTTGCTTCAGTCTACTCTGGTTTATGAAGGTATGCTTCAGGAAGCCTTGCAAAAGATCCTCTTACCTTCTTTTGATAGGTAGGTAGATGTCAATGAATTGATACTCATATTCATGTGAATTCATTGAATATTACGTTATATCCCTAGGAACTCCTGCCTCTAGAAGTACAGAAGTGAGTGGATCCTCTCATGATTATAATTAACATTAATAAAATTAGTATTAGATGTACTCTTGTCGATGTTGGTTTGGTGCTCAATGTATGTGGCATTGATTTATTTCCTAGGATTAATATTGATTCATCTTCTATTAATGCTTCTTTTGTTGACATTCATGGGTTTGATAATGTCGATTGACAAGCTCTAGGTATAATAGTATTACCTTTGTAGCTTGGACCAATTACTGTACCCACCCTTATTTATGTTATGTCAAAAAAGTTACCTTATAACCTTCTCCTTGGAAGACCGTGGATTCATGCTATGGGTGCAGTCCCATCTACCCTACATAAATCTACTAATTTCATTGCTAACAGTAAAGTAGTCATAGTCAAGATTGACCCTGATGATATGCACTTATGTGAGATGGCAGTTGCTGGTCGATCATTTTCTATTCCTACTCTTATTCCTTCAGTGTCTTCCAATGTGTCAATGTTTACTCCATCAATACCTACTGTAAAGGATACTCTTGGGATAAATGTTCTGAAGGAAGATTCTTCTGAGGAAAGAAATCTTAAGTCTGATATTTCTACTTCTCAAAGGAATTCATGTCTTGGTGATGATTGGGGTTCTCTAGAATTTATGGATTCTTTCATTGGGGAATGTAAAGTCGACTTGATCCACTTAGAACTTTCAACAACATCATTCATACCCACTATCAAATATGGTTATTCTTTTATATTGTGGGATGATGTGAATGCAAATTGTAATGTTCTTAGTGTTGATCCTCCTTCTAAAGAAGATGATCACACTTATGTTAAGGAGCTTGATGTTGCCAGTGTTGACATAGAATTTTGTAGGGTCAGAAATCTAATGGGAAACTTAGCTATTGGGGGATCTGTGCATGTAGCTAATTGACCTTCAAGTTTTATCAAAGCCGGCTCTTCATTTTTATGGGGGGGAGGTAAACGGTTAGAAGAATAACATGTAATAATAAAATCTAAAGTAAGGAAATGTGCCAAATCATAAGAGAAATAACTAAGCACAATGTTGAAACAAAGGCTCGAATAGTAACTATTGTTTATCAAATAGATGCTTCGGAAAAACTTCAAACATAAGAACATCAATTCATTGCATAACATAACCAATACAACATAGGCCAACACAAAAGAGTAACAACATGATCTTCATTTTATTAAGCTATATGAAGATTACAAAAACTTAAAATAGAAATTCATATACTTTAAGAAAATGAAATAATAGTTTTAATATCCTATTAAATGCATGAAAAGCAGAGAGGCCGAATTGATTGGCACAATTTGCAAACTCAAGTTAAATAGAAAATATTACAAAAGGCTAATTCCTAGTGCTCAAGAAATTTAATCTATCTAACAACAACCATTATAAAGGGAAAGAGGTTGCTTAAATAATCCAACCCACCACCTGAAATCCTTCACGAGAAAGATGCTTCTACGAAAACATTGATGCTCTAGATTCCCTCAAGCTGGCACCGAATAGAAAGATCATCCATCAGCACACCAGCAAACATGTCCTTTGAGAAAATAGGGCCACACATGACAACAAAGAACACACGACAACAAATAAAAACATACGGCAACATAGAAGAAGCAACGCACAAGTAGAAAATCCAAGATAATGGGCGCAAAAAAAAGCACCATGCGTCGAACACATAGAGCTTGAAAAAAAGAAAGAGGGACACCCCAAAAAAATCTCCAAAAGGAATCCATGTGGAAGACGCCAAGCAAAAGAAACCGTAGAGTGGCCCCAACTCGGAAAGGAATGAGAGAAGACCACACATCAAACACACAAAGCTCGACAAAAGAAAAGTGATACAGAACATCAGGAAGCTTCGATAGGAGGCCATGTGGAAGACACTGAGAAGCTGTGAGTGATAAAAATCAAGGTGAAGATGCGAAAAAAGAGGAAAACCGTGAAGGCACAGTGGTTTTTGAATAAATTTTCATAGTTTGGCGACTCATAGGGACATTTCACCTGCGGAATGAAGAACCCCAAAAACCTTGGTTCAACACCACCATTATCGCTCACAACTGAGAGAGGGCAGCTTGAAGGTCGGTCCAAACCTCATTTGATGGCATAGAGAGAGCATGCATATTTTTGTGTGCCAGCTTAAGATCAATGATTGCCTTAAAAGGCAATCCGCCAGATACCTTTGCCTCCAACTCAAGCTGGAAAAAGAGTTGCGCCAGTTGATGTACTCTGCCTTCAATATTTTCGGTAGTCGGAGACTAATCCAAGGATTGGAAAATAGATAGATCTTGCTTCTTCTCCTTGATCCTTACAATTATGTGCTCAATACCTACCATCATTTGATTTGTGATGAAGGGCGATGGGAGGCCTCACTGAGTTAAGCAGGAAATTTTTTCTCACATATCACTGGTAATCTAGGTCAATTTGTCCCTGCATTCTCCCATATCTTTGATGGATTCATGCATGGAGATGAGAATATTTATGCCTATAGTCATCGTTGTCCGATCCTCAATCCCCACATTGCTCAATGCTTCATCTGAGGCTGTATATAATTTTCCCAACAATCACCTGGCCTCCGGAACCTTATGAGAAGTCCTCTCTTACACTCATTGCATTGTTTCACTAACTACCTCACATAGACTAGTTGCCTATTCCATGAACTTTAGAGTGGGCTACAAAGTAAGGTGCAATGCTTTACCTTATCCTAGTATGATGCATGTAGTTGCTTGGAAATCTCTAGCGAGCTCAGTTGGGGTGTAGGAGGTTGGGCTCTCAAAAGATCCAATTCTACAGTTTTGTTGCTCATGTCCACCCTCAACTCCAATAAGCTTCCCTCCACGATAGTCAACTGACTCCTCAGAGTAGAAATTTCTCTCTCCTTCTCTCCCAAGGCCAATTCAGCATACCTCCTTTTCCCAGTTTCCTACTACAAAGCAATGTTCATTTGATTTACCTCCTCATTAGTGCTCTGTCAGAGTTGCTTCATGTCAGTGTTTGCCTACTTTAAATCTTCATAGAGGGCTACCTCAGTTACTTAGCATTGCTCGATCTCCTTTCGTAGGGTTGAAACAACATCCATGCCCAAAGCTTGAAGCTCATTTACCCTGTCTTCAAAGGAACTCCTCTCATTCCACAGGTGATTTATCTCGACCTCCTAGGCCTTATGCTTTTTTTCCTAGATATCCACCTTAACCCTTAGCTCTTTCATCTGCTCATATTTTTTCTTCATTTGGCGATTGAGCTTGAGGAACTTGGTAGTCACCACTCTCTGGGTTTCTTCCATCAGCTCAAATTTATCTTATAGATGAGCCTGCTGTAAGTCTAGCCCTACGAAATTGACAAAATAGTCACTTGGCAGCATATCCCTGATCAACTTGATTACATTGGGGGTCATTTTCATAAAAATCAATGAATTTGGGCTCTCATTGGGCACAGTTTGCAAAAGAGGCTTCGCTTGCTTTCCCACATCCTTTTCCCTTCTTTTATTTATTCATCTTGCTCAGGTACTTTTATTTGCATCCACCTGCAAAAAATATTCCTAGGACAAAATTCCCAGTCCACCAGCAAAAGGAAACTCCTAAGGGACTGCTAGTGGGAAGGATAGTGTGCTTAAAGTATCAGTGGACTCATTGGGCCTGGTAATAATTATTGGGGAGAAAGGTGGGATAAATTTTCCACCTAGGGATGATGGAAACATGGTAGGAGGAAAGGCCGAGGAAGCACCAATTGACATGTTGGGTCTCGAGGATGCAAATTTTTGACTCATAGGGTCAGGACGTGCCACCATTTGTGTTTCAAGGGCAGGAGGAAAAGCAAGAGATGGAAAGGGACCCTCGAGAGAAAAGATATTGGCCTTCCCTAGGTGCCCAGTGATTGGAATAGCTGGTGCAAATGAAGTTGCAGGGGCAGATGAGGAGGAGACCAAAGACATAGAAGAGAGTGGAGAAGGGGGAAAAAATACTTGAGATTCTTGAAGACCTGCAGTCGATGCCACCACTTCTTCTCACTGTGACTCCTTCCCTCTTGCGGATTCTCCCATTCGTGGTCACTTTTCCTCTGGGGAACTATCAAGATCCACAATAACCTTTCATAGGTGCTTGGAAGACCTTGGCCTCTTCACACCTAATCTAGAGGAGCTGGTAGGCTCCAACATCAGCATATTTGAAGATTCTTCCTACTATGACTGGTTTCCATTGATTGTCACCCCTTGCGCAAGATCCTTTTCAGCTGTAGGAGCCCTCTGGGCAACCTCTTCTTTGTGTTCCAGGGCTGCACTCTCTGCTTCATAAAAATTCTCAGAATCTGAAGGGTTTGGAGAGTTCTCACTGTCTGAATGTTCATGACACTAGATATCATCAAATCGGTTGTCTGAATCCACCTCTTAGAAGAGCCCGTTTGTCATCTTTATCTCCTACCTATACATCTAGAAGTCTTTAATTTTGTCAGGCTTCTACCAGAGCTTGTTCAACTGACTACATATAAATTGACTCCATAGACACATTAAATATGAATGCACCTAATCTTGATCCTACTAACATCATTTCATCTTGAATCATACTCTTAGCTTATCATCACCTTTCATCCCTTAATTGAATAAATCATTGTTTATCTAATTAAGTCATTCCATCTTGTTAGTTAAATTAATCAATAAATCTCTAAAGTCCTCTTATTAAATTGAATAAATTAAACATTATTTGATGTAATCTAACATTATCCCCTTTAGTTAAATAAATCAAAATCATTTATTTAATTAAACCCTTCCTCTCAATTTGATTTAAATTAATTCATAAATTTAAGTCTAAATTTTCACATCTCCTAAATTTCTCATTAAATTAATTAAAATTTGATTAATTTAATTTTAATCTATGTCACATTCTCTAGAGAATGCAACTTGCACAATAAATCAATTAATTTGATTTATTAATTCATCTATTTTCCCTCACATGACATAAAAAGGGAATATTCCCTCAAATTTGAATTCAAATTCAAATGGGCTCGATCCTTCCAACAAGGAATTTAATGCCTCTTACATGTCCTTGGCCTTGAGCCAAGTGACATTAACTCCATTTTTTTCATCCCCCCTAAACATGTCACTTCATCAAATTCAAAATTCAAACTTGCACATTGATCAAAATGTGCTCAACCTTCAACCATTCACATCTTGACAACTGGCACTTGGCCATTAGATGTTGAATGATCCCACATTGCTCAATTTAATTCATTATTCCAATTTGAAATCTATAAATGAGAGACTCTTCCTCTCATTCAATCATCCACAATTTGAGTAAACTTATTATACTCAAATCCATCTTCAAGCATATCCATTTCATCTCTTTTTATCAAGTTCTTAGCTAGGTTATGTGGGAATTCGTCTATCAAGTGGATCAATCTTCAAATCATCAAGCTTAGAAATGAGTTGGGAAAGGGATAATTTCGACACACCAATTGGCACCAACTCCCCCATGGGATAAAGATTTTTCTTTGTTTAAATTAGGATTTAATTTATCTTTCATGTTGTTCTTCATATTTTCCTATTTTGAGCATTGTAAATGGATTTCTTGGGGAATCCTTGTTTTTAACTTGCATATGATCTAATATTGTGCTATGTCTACCTTATTTGTGCAGGTATAGGATTGGGGTTCACAGACTCATCTTGTGATTGGGATTGGGCTTCACTGCAATGTGGTAAAATTTTAGCCAAGGTGGTCAACCCGAGTTAGAAGGTACATACTCCAAGCTGGCGAATAGTCTTGTATTCCCCTCATCTACATTTCTTTGAGGGTCCTAGAACGACCGGGGCTAGTGGGTAATTTTGATGCCAATCTTTGATAGATTGTTCTTAGGATTGTATCACCATGTGTCACAAATGACTATCAACCCAATATTACCCAACTTAGAGTATACAACCTATGAGTTGTTCACATTCAAGATATTTTTCTTCACCAATGATACAAAGTCGAACATGGCCGACAACACCAAATGGGAAGTCAGATGCTTCCCTCCCCAATAATCATTCTTGATATTATAGAGTTGTTTGAACACTTCCAAGGCCAGTACCCTATCAGAAAAAAAATGTGGGAACCAGAAAGGCTCCTAGATGATACCTTGCATACAAAGCATAGTGAAATCTGTACCGAAGAACCAATCGCAAGGTGGCACAAGCCCCCTCATCCACAATTTTTGGTTTTGTGTCAAACAAGAAAACATACTACCTCCATCTTGATCCAAATCTCACAAAGTTGGAGCTAGGAATGCATCTGAAAAAATGTAGTAATCAATTTTTTTGACAAGACGAGAATCCATGTCGAAACTAGCTTTCTCGCACTATGTTTATCAAATGTTACCAGGGCCATGAATTGTTGGAAATAGTCAATATTTTGGTGCAAAATCATGTAGACTAGGAAAGAAGGAAACCTGAACTTAGAACTAGGTTCGAACTCCCTCAACTGCCAACTCATCCCATCAATTATGAATTTCTCAAAGTCCATCAATGAAGGTGTGACATTCTTCTTTAGCATGAAGCTGAGACTCATTTGGAAGTCGAAGACTTCCTTATCTATATCAAGTATGCATACCAATGCCAACATAGAACAGATGGAGGCGAAACCCAACTTTAAAGAGCCTAGACCAATTAGGAAGCTAGGAGGGATGAAAATATCTAATAGCTGACCCATCTCAGTGTTATAAAATTTTTGCACCATCTGGAGTGTCCTTCTGTAACCTTGCAGTCTGTAAATGTTAAAATCTTCAACATTTTGAATAGAGAGAAAAGGAATGAATAGCTTATCTTGAAAGGCCTGGGATAGATTACCACCCTCAAATTGGGGCCACTATGGTTCCAGTATGAGGGTCAAAACATTTCACGCATGCTGCCACAATATTTGGACAATGATTCACTAGAGGAACCATGTACTGGGGAAGCCCATAGTTCCACAAACATCTGTGAAAAGGGTCTGAAATCTTATTCATTTTTTCACATGCAAATTCCCTTAGGATCTTGGGGTTCTAAGAAAGCTCAGGATCTCAAACATTGTCCCAATCTTCTGATATCAAGGCCCGATTTCTACGAGAATCTATGCCTACTATTTTCTAGTCCACTAGCTTAGTAATGGGCCAAGATGGATTTGTTGGAGTATGTGGTGTAGCATAGGAATTGCGGGCATATATATTTATGCAAGGTGCAAGCATTCTTCATTCATTAATACTCTCTACAATTTTACCCATTTCCTTGTATTTTCGAGAGACTTTCACAAAGTTTTCAATTAAAATTCTGAAAATGTTTCTCTTTTTTGCAAATGATTTAGACAGTTACAAAATTATCGAGCTTACACAATAAATTCCCTCTGCGCACTCAACCTACCTTTTGATTTTTGAGATAATCGGTTTAGCAAGTGTACATGCCATATTTTCACATTAGTTACTCCATGCACCACCACCTTTTTCATGCATGCAGAGATATAGCCAACTTGCCAAAAGACTCCTCACATTTAAGAGATATGACTTCACATAAGGTGGCACTTGATTTTTCTTTGAAAAAACACTGAATCAATATTTTCATATCTTTCATGAGCCTTTGCATTTACTGATTACTTGATCGTACTTGGGCGCATCAACCAATGACCTCATCTAAAAATATTTGCTTTGATGTAATCAGGACAACAACATTACATATTGAAAATTGGCTCATTCTCAGTCCTATTTCAAAAACTCAAACAAAGCAAGTGGCAACTGCATCTAATTACTTACATCATTTCACATGCCACAACACTATTTATCACAGCTCCTCAACACCATTTTCTTCTGACTTAATCATACCTTGCTTCATTAAGGAGGACCCCGACCATCTATAAATATGACCCTTGGCAACCCTGCTAATCCACAATTACATTCAACATCATAGAGATTAGGCCCTAGTATATCTTAGTAATCTATCATTTGGCTAGAGTAGCAATAGATTATGGAAACACCAATTAGACTAGTCTATAAGAAGACTCAGGCAACTTTTCTAGGAAAGATCAGGTGCAAGCATTTAAAATGCATAATAGGTGTAAAAAATCTATTATATGTGAAAGATATTAAATGGGTAATAGGAAAGGATTGTGTAGAGTATGAGGACTAGTACAGAGTAAAAACTAGCATCTATTCTCACTTTTCCACTTCTCTACTAGACATTAGCATCTCCAAGTGCAAAATTTTGAAGTTGATCAAGCGGGTTTTTCCCCGACATTACCTCGGGGGATTGGAGAACCTGGTGTGAGCTGCTTAATGTGATCATGGCATCCCATCCATTTGCAACCTGTGTTGGTTGCTCAAGGAAGGAGGACCTATGCCAAAAAGGCCCTTTCTGCATGGATTTGAGCTTGAAACGCATGAGGAACACCACCGCAAGGCTCGCGTTGGTTGCCACTTCCTCATGAGAATGCATAATCTTGAACCCTTCTGAAGTGTGCAATTGTACAAGAAATTTGAGAGGATAGTGTTTCTCCACCTTGCACCACCTGTTGCTGCTACTAGTCCTTCCAATGCTTGAAGAAGTGTGAAAAAGATTTTCCCATTTTTTTTTTTGTGTTTGCCAACCTCTGCCAAACTATCAATGGATATATATATATTTTGAAACATGGCCAAGGGCCTCGCTTAACGATATGTATATAAAATGTAAATGCTCCCAGAAGTAATATAATATGCAAATTTTCCACATTCTAGCTCTTTCTTCATTTTATTTCAATTTTGCAATATTGTGGTTGTTATTCTAAAAAAGCACTGAGAAAAACCCCAAACAAATAAAGCAGGAAAAATATTTACATATTTACAAACTTACTACATAAGTTGAATTAACTGAAAGTTTTAAGGCATATTCCATTAATTGGAATACTCAAAGCTTCACCTTCCATGGTCTCTAACTCAAATGAGTTATATTGTTTTCACTGGATGATCCTGAACGACACTTCCCAAAGACTGTCGAACTTGCCATGTTGGTCAGGCTTTGGTCCATGCTCATTAAACTTGAACACTAAGTCTCCACATTGTAGCCTCTGGTCAGATGTATTCTTATCAAACCACCTCTTTACCACCTGTTGGTAGATGTTCATTACCTCAAGTAACTCAGAAAACTGTACCTCCATAGCTCCATTTTTCTCAATTTCAAGAGATTTGAGTAGTTGGATAGTAGGGATTTCCATAGAAATAGGTAAAAACTCCCTCCTATACACCATATCGTAAGGAGATATTTTCAATATCTGCTAAGGTGTGATACAGTCTGCCCAAAGTGCTATTTGGAGGTTTTTATGCCACTCCCTTTGGTGTTGTGAACCTATTCTTTTTATCAACCTAATGAGGTATTTGTTTGTAGATTCAGCGAGGCCATTCCCTGTGGGTAATAATTAGAAGAGGTTTTTTAAGAAGACTCCATATTTAATGAAAATTGGCTCATTTTAGAGTTGAGAAAAGACCTAGCATTATCTGAAATAATCATCTTTGGCGGGCCAAATTTGGCCACCAATTCTTCTAGAAAGTTAACAATTTCTGCTTCCATTGCATTTTTCAATGGTATAGCCTCTGCCCATCTGGTGAAGTAGTCAGTTGCTATTAAGATCCACCTGTGTCTAGTTGATGAGAGAGGATTAATCATGCCAATGAAATCAAGACCCCATTGAGCAAAAGGCTCTTCCACCACTATTGGTTTTAGTGGCATAGCAACATTTTCCCTTTTTCCAACAAAAAAATGATATTCACTGCAAGACTTCACCAATTAAAATGAGTCATTGAATAATGTTGGCCAAAAATAACCAACACATATGATTTTGATTGCAGCGGTTCTTGTTGAAAAATTCCCTCCGACCAGGCCACTATGATACTATTCCAATATCCTTTTTTCTTGCTCCTTAGTTACACATCTTAACAGGATACCATTGAAATTTATTTTGAACAAAAATCCCTCCAAGAGAACATAACCATTATTTTTCAATTGATAAAAATGTCTCTTAAATGAAGAGAGATCGATTAGATACTTTCCAGTTTGCATAAAATTTATCATGTCCTCCAACCAATTGTCCTCAGAGCTTTCTTCATTTAGCAGCATGGGTTTCGAGACTTCGAACTCAACAATTGGTTCATTATTTTCAGCTAGGTACTTGCACAATCCATTTTCCTTTGACAGTCTTAACTGGCTTAATTTCAATGTCATACTCCAAGATCTTAGTTATCCAGTTAGCTCATTTCTCGATGATTTCTCCTTCCATAATATATTCCTGCACACTAGGGTGTGGTACACAAACAATCAAGTTGTTGCATGATATAAGGTGTCAGAAATTATTCAACCCCTTTACGATAGCAAAAGGTTGCTTCTCTATTAAGTTATATTTCACCTCATATTATTTCAAGGTGCATGAATAGAAGGAAATAGGTGATTCTTTTTTATCTTCATTGTCCTTCTACATTAGCATAGTGGTAATACTATTGCCACCACCAAAGACATACATAATGAAATATTTTGACAAATATGGATTAATCAATACAAGAGCAGAAGAGATAACCTCTTTTATCAACTCAAAATATTTTCTAGCTTCCATCATCCACTTGAAAATCTAGTCTTTTTTCAGCATCAGGGTAATAGGCCGAATGATCCCTACAAATTCCACTATGAACCAATTGATGAAATTTACCTTACCTAAAAATATTGCTCTCCTTTTTTGTTCATGAGTAGAGGGAGTTCCCTGATTGTGTTAACTCTTTCTGGATCAATAACAATACCTTACTTTGAGACAACATATCCCAATAGATTCCCTTGAGGAACCCCAAAGTCTTGGCATTTTTGGAAGAAAAGCTCGAGATGATCAAAGTGATCCTCGACAGATTCAGAAAACACCATCAGGTCATCCAAATAGATAAGGATAATCTTATGTATTAAATCTTTGAAGGCAATATCCATAGCTCGTTGAAAAGTGGCTCTGACATTTGAAATTTCAAAGGGAATTTTAGCATATGCATATGTTCCCCACTTTGTTGTAAACATTGTTTTTTGTTGCTCTTCCTCCTTCACACAAATCTAATTATAGTCGAAGAAACCATCTAGCATTGAAAAAAATTAGAACCAACAAACATTTGTAGAATTACCATGATGGAAGGTAGGGGGTAATGGTCCTTCAAGGACTCCCTATTCAAGTCTCGAAGGTCCATACACAACTGTATATCTCCATTCTTCTTCCAAACTAGCACCAGGTTAGACACCAAAGTGTTGTGCTTAATTGGGAGCACTATCTGGGATGTAATCAATTTATTTAACTCCTATGATATGAGTGACTCATTCTTTGGATTTACTGCCCTCTGTCTCCGATGAACCAAATTTTCTCCTTCTAGTAGCTCGATGGTATGCTGATAGTCCTGGGATCATATCCCTTAAGATCACCATATGACTAGGCTACCACACTTGGATACCCTTTGCAAAATTTCTCCAGCCTTTCTTTATTCTTCTGTGAGACTCTTTTTCCAACCTTGAGTTTTTTATCTTCTCTGATATGCAAATCAATATAATTTCCTTTTTCAGCTACATGATTCCTTTTGTCTTTCCTTGCATCATCATAATCAAAAAGACTCTCTAGAGTAACTAGGCCCCTGGGGAGCTTATTGGATTTTAGCTGGATTACTTGATCTCCATAGGCCTCAGCGATCTTCGGTTGCAACTAGTCAAAAAATTCTCCAGATAGTTGGAGAAATGACACAATATGAGCATCACTATCAAAAAATTTCCAGTCTTGATCAATATTCGGGACATCAGGCTACACAATTACTCACACTGCATGTTTATATTTTATTAACTCAGAAGATGGTTCAAATTGAGCTCCAACAGTTTCCATTCGGTCAGCTTCGGAGTTCTTATCTCTAGGTATATCTTGGATTTTGAATGCCTCAAAGCTTTCAATTAGATCCCAGACCTTATGCCAGTATGATCACATATGAACATTCTTTACAACAGATAGCCCTCAGATTTGGTTGGCCACCAATTCTGAATCTCCAAACACCCTTATTTGCTTTGCGCCCATTTGTTCTACCAACCTCAAACCATGAACAAGGCCTTCATATTCTACTTCATTGTTCGAGCATGCAAACTAGAAGCGATAAGACCTCAAGGTCATATCCTTGGATAGAGATATCAAACATATTCCTGCTCCAGTTCCTACTTTGCATCTTGCTCCATCAAAGTGCAAGGTCCATAACCCTGAGGATGCTTCGCCTCTGGACTCTTTAGTAACTCTAGGCATCATCTAATCCTCTTCATGTATGACATATGTTCCAAGCCTAGTTGCATGATAGTTTCCAAAAGGGTACATGTCTATAAATTCATTGAAAAGAGCTTCTTCATTCTCCATCTCGGAGCTACTTGCTTCCTCTTCTTTGAGAAATTCAACATTGAACATCTCTTCTCTGGTGATTGAGGTATGTGTTGCTTCAAATTTGATCATGGCCTCATCAGCCACATGTTCAGAATGCAAAGTTTCTAACAATAATTTCATCTTAGTTCCATGCTTGGTTCTTAAAATCAAGTGCAACCAATCTAATGCTAGGTAGCCTCCAAAATTTGCAGTGAATTCTTGGGACAAACATATCCTAAACAAAGGAGGGTCATTGATGAGCACAATATTGTAGTTCATAGTAATGCTAGGACAAGCAAACAATGTCATAGGCAGTCCTTTGATTACTTTGACAGTTTCAACCTTGTTTCCGTCAAGTTCCATGACTCCTTTGTTAAGAGGCTTGTATTTGAGCCCCAAAGCATCAACTACTTGCTTAGGCATGATGGTGGTGCTAGCACTAGAGTCAATCATACAACTATGCAATAATTTGTTACCAATGATAAGTGTTAGAAATAAAGGCTTGGGTTTAGGCTTACTCTCTTTTCCGATGTTGAGATTTTCTTCTGGTTGATTTGTTAGCACTTTATCCAAGTCCGGCTTGGATGTCTTATCTTTTGTGGGTTGTTTCGACATCTTCACATCTTCTTCTCCCAACAATGCTTTCTGTAATAGCAGATTTTTCTCCATGATAGCCAGGATATACCACAAAGAAACATTAGCAGAGGATTTCTTTAGCTACTCCACCACATTGAATGGTGTTTGTGACTGATGAGTTATCGTAGCTTGATCCTTCTACTTCATGGCTGGTACATCCGACTATTTGGAAATTGTCGGCATGAACATGGGAGCCTTCACATTTAGAAGAGGTGAATTCGTAGGACTAGGAACAACCGCCTTAGGATGCTACAAAACTTATGACATGCTTACCGACAAATTAGGCGTTACATTGGGTGACTATTTAGTCTGCAAAGGCATGAATTATCTAGTGAGTCTTTGCTTTTAACACGTGTTGTAATTTGATTGCACCTAATTCATTTGGGTTACCAGAATTTTATTCGAGAATGTTGACTCTTCTCCTTCCATCCAAGAAAAGAGCCCTTGGTCTGGAGCTATTTCTAGCTCTTGCTCTATAGACATTCCTTGCATTTGAGCAGTGAGGACTGCATTATCCATTTACTAAGAGGCATATGTTTGGCCTCCAAAATCAGGTGTGTTGCCTTGGCCATGTTACTCTGCTATCTTTTGTTGCAAATTCCCTCGCATAAAATTATAGGGAATGTGTGTGTTGTTACAAGGGAAGCACCATGAATTAGTATCTTCGGCAATATTATTTTATCCTGCTACTAGCTCCTTGCTTGAACTAGGATAGATGGTCTGCATCGACATAGTCACAAGAACAACTTGGTTATTCTGTTGAGCTTGGGTATTGTCACGTGATCTATCCTGCCACTGATTTGACTGGAAAGGAGCTTTCCCACCTTGATAGTTTTGATAAGTCGACTTCTGGTAACTATACTATTGCCACTTCATATTGGTCAATTCATTTGTCATGGTTTGCATCTGCTCCTTCATCTCATTCAATTCAGCCATCAAGGGGTTTGGCACTAGAGCTACACTTGGTGTCATTCTCTGGTACACATACATAGATTGGGGAGGAGTTGCAGGAGTGTTGGTTGAAGCTACTTCTAATTCTATAGTGTTGAATTCCGGGAACAATGGCATTATGGGTCTTGGCGCCAACTTTCCAGTAGCAATAAGATTATTCTCTGTGGTGACGACAAGGTTGTATGCATTAGGTAGAGTATTTCCACTAAGCACTTGTAGCATCATAGAATATCAACATTTATAAACTTCAGATACAACATGAATTCTAGATCTGGAGGTGGCCGACTACCGACAGGAACTCTCTACCAAGTAGAATGAAATCAAACATTGAAATCAGCTAGAACTTCACGAGGATCTTTCTTTATATGAGCCAATTGGTGATATAGTGAAGACTTGTTGCCAACATTTGAAAATTGTTCATAGAACGGATCTCCAAGATCGTGCCAAGTAGCAACTGAATTAGCCGGAAGAGTGTGATACTAGTTCAATGCCTTGCCTCGAAAAGAGGTGATGGGCAATCTTAGAACCACATTTTCATTGGAAACACCATGTACCAAACATACATCAGCTACATCATGCAAGTTCTCTATCGGCGTTTTTGATTCATCTCTAGAAAACTTAGGGACAACCTTTAAAGTAGAAGTTAGAATTTAAGCCCACATTGCAGGAGGCATAGATGCTACCAAAGGACTACCCGCATCCCAAGCTACATAATTTCTAGTGGCCATTGGTGTAGGAGATAGAGGAGAAGGGGGAGGTGAAGTATTAGCCTATCGACCTCGCGCTTGAACTAAAACCAACAGTGGTACAAGCAGGCTAGGGATTCTTGCAGTTTGAGACCTAGTGATGGGCCTATGGCTCATACACTCCTATTATCAAGCGAATGTGCTAGTTCGCATCCCACTGGGCGTGCCAGAAAAACACTGTTGATGCAAACTTTTGTAGGGGCAACAATTTTATGGGAAACTTAGCTCTTGGGGGACTTGTGCACGAAGCTAAGTGACCTTCGGGTTTTATTGAAGCCGACGCTTCATTTTTATGGGGGGGAGGTAAACGGTTAGAAGAATAACATGTAATAATCAAATCTAAACTAAGGTGATGTGCCAAATTATAAGAGAAATAACAAAGCACAATGCTAAAACAAAGGCTTGAACAGTAACTATTGTTTATCAAATAGATGCTTCAGAAACACTTCAAACATAAGAACATCAATTCATTGCATAGCATAACCAATACAACGTAGGCAAACACAAAAGAGTAACAACATGATCTGCATTTTATTAAATTGTGTAGACACCAAAAATTGGTCTAGGCCTACGAACACCACTTTCGACATAATTTTCTATTATCCATGGTCATGATTAAATAATGTTTATTATTTAATTAACCTTTCTAACACATATTTACTCTATTAATTAAATACCCCTTTTTAATTAATTCATTAATTCATAAATAACCTTTATTCAACTTGATAATTAAATAAATCATATTTGTTTAATTATGTCCCTAACTAATTAATTCTTCCTTCTTAATTAAATATGTATTATTTAATTAAACCCCCTTTATCTATCAATTAAATAATTTATTATTTAATTACACCCCCCTTTTATCATATTTCAACTATAATTAAATATCTTTATTTAATTATTCATTTAACCCCCTTTATCTATAATTAAATATTTATTATTTAATTATTCAATTCCACCTTTATAAAAGTCAATTAAATCAATTATCTTTTATTTTCGAATGTTGAATTAAATTAAAATTTAATTCATATTTAATTATTTATGTCACGTTCCTCTATCATTCAGTTATCTAAGTCATTAACTCATCTTCTGACTCGAGATCTGTTTTTAGTTCTCTAGTTATCTCTGAATTTAACACTAGTTTATCTCTGTGAGAAGACTCTCCATCATAACTAGTCAGTTAACTAGTTCCAACTCATATGCATGATATGTCTATTAATTAAATATCTTTATTTAATTAATTAACTCCTGTTTGCATTCGAATGCATTAGTCTTCGAGTTCTATCTTTTTCTTTTGCATACAAAATCTATTTCTTCTATTTTTGGAGATTAAGATCTTGAACTTGTGTTCTAACTCATGCTCTAACTTAGTCTCTATCTTTAGTCTTTTCTGAACTCGTGTTTTGACTCGCGTTCTAACTCACATTCTATCTGACACATAACTCACATCACATGGAATTCATCAATCCCATTCGTCAATCTCTCTTTCAATCTGAGCCGATCGTTCGAAAACCCAAATTCTATAAAATGACCTATCATTATCATTATTCTTGCTCCCAAAATCATTCATTTTGAGAAGAGAGATTCATCTTCAATATTTTACTTAGACATTCGACAAAACTATACTTGCATTCAAACATAGAAATCTGAGGGCAAGAATACTGAAAAGGCAAAATGGAGAATAACAATCAAGATAATTCGAAGGGATGAACGCATATTCAGTGAGAGCTTTCCATTAAATGGTTTTATTAGTTTAGTTTATTTCCATTAATAGCTTGCATGAAAAAAATCAAATTTCTTGGTGATGGTTTGAATTTTTTATAATTGTTTTGTTATTTTTCATAAAATATCAATTTTGAGAGAAAATTGTCGAATTTTTTAGATATGTTTACATTTTTGGAAAGAGATTTGAATTTAAATAGGGGTCTGTTATTTAGGTTTTAAATTTGGATAAAAAATTATTAGTCAAACAATAGATCTTTGAAAATTAAGGTTTCACAAATATTTGCTTGAATCTCACAAACAGTTGCAGATCTATTCATGAATTTTTTTTTGTAGATTTGGAATTATGTTAGGACCATTCAGTGAAAAAATCATATTTTTTGAATGTGTTTTGAATTTTTAATACTTTTTTTATGATTTTTCATAAAAAAAAAAATTCAGGTGCAAAACAGACAATCTTTTAGATTTATTTACATTTTTGGAAACCTCTTGAAATTTTAGTATGGGTCTGTTCTTTGTAAAATTTTTTTTTACTATCAAAAATATTTACAAAAATCAGATTTTTCTTGACTAGCTATTAGGGTTTTGGCTTTGTTGGGTTTATGAATGTGCAAAAAAAAAAAAACACTTCAAAGCACACATTGGATCAAGAGGACAAAGAATTTGGAGCTAAATAGAGTCTAGGTGCACACATTCCATATTTCATCTCTAATCATTGTCATTTTTTGTCTCGTTTTGTTTTTGTTAATATTTTGTTTGCAGCTGTGTCAGAGGAGTTAACTTAGTTTTTGCAGGACAAAGCTTTGAAGACAATTAAAACCAAAGACAATTTTCTGCAAAACAAAAGCTGAAGAACAATGAACTACTGATAAATTTGCATGCAGGACCTAATGCCTTTGTGTCAATTTATTTATTTAAGCAAGCTTTTGTTTGGTAGATAGATAATCATCGTGTCGATTTAAAAAGAATTTCTTGTTTGGTAGATAAACCATTGTCTTCTTTGTCTGGTGCTTTGCACGCATTTGTAACCCTTACGATTCAGTACACCGAAGTATCCTCTCCCCTTACGTAGTCATGCGATCTTGGGTGTAAGAGAAATGGTTACTGTCTCTAGAACTTGGGCTTGTCTTGGAGGGAAAAAGTACTCACCGCAAGATGACTCAGATTGGTAGCACACTAAAGCCAAGTGACTTCCAGCCGGTATATAAAAGAGGATTCTTGGGGAAATCCCATGAATCACGTGCACTATTCTGATGAGATGGATGGAAATTGACTCTCACTGACATTGGATAGTGTCCCACAAATGGAATTCCCTTATTAAAAACCTTGTTGTAGAGTTACCAAAATCCTACCTACTTGTTGGCGCAGCAGGGTTGGCCTTGTGAAGTCGTCTTATATTCTTCCAGTTTATGTGTGGAAATGAAATGTATGCCATGGGAGTTTCATGGATATAGTAGCTTGGCTGCCCCATATAAGTGAGTGCCATGGAGGGGAGTCAGTGGGGTCAAGCTACTAGTCATTCGCCATAAATATGTGTAGCTGGAGAAATCCAAGTAAGAACTCAATAAGTATTGTCCAAAAAGCCTAGGTTGTAAATGTTTTTCGAGTCTTAATATTCCTTTCATCACAAAAACTGAAAATACATTGATTTTTCTGTTTGTTCTCTGTTGTATTCATCAAAATCTTGATCAACAAACAAAGTCAGTCAAATCAACTTTCGGGAAAATTTCAACTGTTAGAAAATTGAGTCACAATTGTCAGTTCAAATGCCGCATCTGTCTTAGCAAGTCGCATTTGTTAGGGGAAATGTTGCATGTGTCTATCAAAAAAATTCATTTTCCACAGTCTGGATATTACGAGACACAATTGTAATATTTTGAGTCGCATGTGTGCACGCAAGCCGCATCTGTCAATTTTCAAGCCGCAAGTGTCTGTCACAAAATTTAGGTTTACAGAGTCCATATTTATAACATGTGTATTGCAAAATCGCATTCGTCATTGGATACACTCATGTTATAGTTTGTCACAATTATTGAACCTATTCACTTTACTTCTTTAGTGAATCTTTTTAGCTAAACAGTCTAGTTTGGAAAATTCACCTTGTCAATTGTCCTTGTCCTACAATCAGGTTCCTTGGTCAAACACAAATCCTTGCATGCAGTTATTCCATAAGTGGTAGGTTATACCCATCTTAGAGTCATTTACTATCATAGTCTACTCAAAATTTTGCATATTGTCCGTCCTACCATACATCATCTTAGTCTACATCTTTTTAGAAATCATTTTAGCAATGTCTATCATATTCAAAAAATCCAAAAAAAACATAGACTAAAAATCATATCATTTAGAGACATAATTCCATATCATTTGCATTACCATCCATCACCATGTTTTCCATTGACCTTGATATGCTTGCTAGTCAAGTAGAATACCAATTACTCTGCATGGGTCAATACCAACAAGCCATAGACTTCAAAAGAAAATTTATCCAATCCAAATGCCAATCAACCTCAACCCATGGTCAACTACCCACATATCCCTCTTATCAACAACCCATAAACTCTAATATTCCATCCATTTGCCCTCATTATCAAGAGTCCCCTAACACCATCCATGACACTTTCATTAGTCATACCCACCCTAACCTTGACAAGGGAAAGCAACCATCCATCAATCTAGTCCAAGTCTCCACATCATATCCTAGTCCTTCATCTTATCCTAATCCTTTATCCATGTCCTATTCTAGTCCTTCATCTCATCCTAATCCTCCGTTCATGTCATATCCTAGTCCTCCATCCAAGTCATATCCTAGTCCTCCATCTACGTCATATCCTGGTCATGCATTCATGTCCTATCCTAGCCCATCACCCCTCAACCCATTCCAAGCCTCCACATCCCATCCTAGTCCATCATCCACTAATCCATTCCTACTCACTCCATCCCAACCTGCATTTAGTCATGAGAATGCATTTATTCATGGTCTCCAAAATCACATCCCATTGCCTACACTTGAGGATACATGTCGAAAAGAAAGTCCAAATCATGACATCATGGCTTCAGCTTCATGTCAAGATCAACGAAGTCCATCCCATGACCCTATCTTTAGGTCTATCCAAGAAATCCTTCTAGATAATCATGGTAGCCAAAATACATTTATCCTTGATCAATATTTCATTCCCAATCAAGTCATCTAAGACAAACCTATCTTTGACCAAGACACTACCATTGATCAAGAAATCCAAAACAATCCACTTATCAACCTTTATGCCATTCATGATCAAACATTTGAAGTTGATCCTACCCAAACTTTGAACACCACCATTTCCCAAAATGAGACACTTGCCTCCTTTGGAAACATAGATGATCTTCCTCTAGAACGAGAGTCTTCTACACTAGACATATTTTCAAATGATCAAGCTATAGCTAAATTCACTAGACTCCATGATAATGACCATAAGGACAGTTTCTACATCGACCTGGAAGCACCAATATCTTTTGAAGAATAGTCAGAATTACAAAATCAAACCAAAGATGTTAATCAGAAATACATCCAACATGTTAACAAAGCTACAACATCTTATCAGATAGGATCATCTATGTTTGTCAGAGTAGGTTTTCTTGCAGAAGAGAAGATTCCAAGTAACAGTGTTTACATACACAATGATGGGCTGGCATCTTGTTTTCAAAACAAAAAATACCCCATTGCAAACAAAATCTATCAGAATATGCAGTATCAAGGCAAAGGACTAGGCCTACATGAACAAGGAATTTGAGAACCAATACAACTTCAAGAAAATCCTAGACATGAGGGTCTTGGCTATTCATCAGTCAGAGAATCTAATGATGTTAGTGATACCTCCTCGATATTGGGGGCAACTTTATCTGATATAAACATCAAAATGGGGGCCATGAGTAGTTCTTACCATAAGATTTCTGCCAAAACTCCTTCCATCCACACCATAAACCACCATTCCAACATGAATAAACCTTCCATTTGGAACCAACAAAAAGAAAAAAATTATTACAAATCCAAAGTTCAAAATCGAATGTCAAAGACCATCAAAACAATCAAAAATCTGAGTGGACAAATGAAGTTAAAATGGATCCCAAAGAAAAATGGATCAAGCAAAGAAAATATTTCAAATCCAAGAATCAATCAAAATGTGGGGCCACAAGAAAAGAGGACTCCCACATATAATAAATGTCCACATCCTTCAAAATGGTCATCAAGAAAGGCATATAAAAGTGTTGGTTCCAAACGCTATCCCAATCAAAATTCCAAACTCTGTCATCCAACATCCCAAGTTTGGAAAATAAAAAGTGATTCATCTAAACTTTTGAACCATCCCCCTACATCTATCATCATCCATCATAATCCAACATCTCGTCTAAAGTCCAAAATCCCATGTCACAAATCCATCGTATCTTGGCAGCAACTTTTTATTGTAAGGACTCTCATGGCACTCTATCACGCATATTCTGATAAGGCCAACTCTAGTATCAACAAGGATCACATTGACATCAATCAGTTGTATGCAAGTGCTATGATCCTAACAAGACAACTACTTCATAAAGGTCATTATTGGCATATCATGGCTCTAATCTCTACATCAACACCATCAATGGATTCAACACAATCAGTGATCATCTAAAGTATCGAGACAGTCTTGAAAAAATTGTTACCTTCATGAAAACTTAGCAAACAGGCGTCATGGTGACACCCCAAAAATAAAAATAAAATGACAAAAAAAGTAAAGAGAAAAAAATTTGTCCAATGGTGAAAACCTGGCAAATAGGTGCTTTGGACAAGTACCATGATGAAAACCTGGCAAACAGGCATCATGTCTAAAATAAATTACCTATGTGGATCATTACACTTGGGGGCAAGTCATCTCATCTCCCATGCCCTTCACATGACATTTCCTATGAAATTTCCATCTATCCATCTAAACCCTATCACTTTCCATCCATTTTCCCACTGACTTTGATCTTGATAAGGACTACAATACAAAAAAAATCATGCTCTGGAATTTTTTTTGACATGTCTATCTTTTGGTCATACCTTATTCATTAAAAATCATGTCATTAACTTCATAGCTTCATTATCCCTATGAAACATCGTCCTTGGAGACCATATGATAATTATCTAGTCCAAGCCATCCATGTCTCCTATCTTTTACCAAAGCCATCCATTGTCCTTTTATACCTATCATCCATCTTGGTTTTCCTTGTCTATGCTCTAAAGATCCCTCATCATCCCATCCAATCCTCATCAAGTCATTACAAATGAAACAATATGGCAACCTGACGCATTATCAAAAACATTCCTTGACTTTGACCCTGGCCTTGCTACAGACTATTATCCTCTTGTCATATCATTATCATCTTCACATTGTTTCGGGATGTGTCCTTCCCATGTCAAACAACGTTGTTATCATCATCACCTGTCAATTGGTATTTAGCTTGGCTAGTATAAAAATCATGCTTGTCCTTGGATTTATGTGGGTCGGCATCATTCACATGCATTTATCATGATTTTCATAAAAAATAATAAAAAAGTCATAAAAAAAATTAGAAAATATCCTGAAAAAATCCAAAAAAAAATTGAAACATGTCAAAAAATCCAAAAAACAGAGTCAAGTCAATCATGTCAAGTCAGTCATGTTAAGTCAGTCATAAACATAGTCGAACTATGTTGCCTCTATGACTGGGACGTAGGCAAGGCCATCAATCGATGTGCCCCTGAGGCATTAGGTCAGTCAGTCTAGGTTTGTCATGTATCACACATTAAAATCATGACTCTTTGTACATCCAAAGTCATTGGTCGTGTTGAACTATGAGGTCTCTGCGTGTACAACGTAGGCAAGGCTAATCAATTGATTAGCTCCCGAGACCACACTAGGTTAGTCCAATAGAGTTCATTCACATTCAATTCACTATCACACACATTGCATATCATTCACTTAGATGCATGTCTTTAGCCACATTAGGTCAATACTTTAGGGTATCATCTCATATCATACACTTTCAATACACACACACACACACACTTTTAATTAGTCAACGAATCAAAACAAGTCATGCACCAACAAGGCAACATCTCAAACAGTCATCAAGTCAATATCAAACACATTGTCAAAGCAATCAACCTATGTCTCACGCAAGATATGTCTTTCTTGTCAACATATGTCATCAAATTGTCATAGTCTCATGTGGCTTGTCACTTCAATGTCATCAGACTCCAATGTCTTATACGGTACGTGTCTTTTTGAAACCAGGCTTTGTCATGCCTTATATAGAAGTCACCAAGTCAAAACTAGACTCAACGTCTTATGCGGTATGTGTCATTCTCTCACATTACGCTATGTCAAACATCAAACAATCCCACAAGATCAAGTTTTGGTGAATACATTTATTTGGCTTTATGACTTTATATCTTATTTTGTCTTATCTTTTTATTGATTTGTGCCAGATCCTATTACTAGCTTTCTCAAGGATGTCCCTTGAAGGATTTAGAGAAGCAACGATGTCTTAGGACTCTTTTTCTTTGGCTGATGTCTGTCAACTGTCTTTTTAAGACTGGTTTTTGAGTCATGTTACTAGTTTCCACAAGGATGTCCTATCAAGGATTTAGAGGAGCAATGATGTCTCATGACCCATCTTTTTTTTTTCTGTTGTCTGTGGTTTGTCTTGACAAAACGACTGGGGCATCTTGTCCTTAGTCTGAGGTAAGACACTCCTTGTCTACGGCTGTCTGCTTTTCAAAGATGGATGACTTTGTACACTATGGTCTATCTCATATCATAGTGTGTACTATCCATTTGTGTCATGTCCCTCCCAATGATGATAACAAGCAAGTATAGCGTATTTGGCACAATATCGAAGATCATTTTTTTCTCAATCAATAACCATTCTTTTTCAATACTATCTTTTTGAATTATCCATGCTAACATTTCTTATTTTTTGCATCTTCACCACCATTATCTATCGATTTCGAGAGCACACTCATGTTCTTCAAACCCACATATCCTCTCGAGGGGGCATACCACTACCTCCTTGTCATTCTCCCTTTCACTGGGGCATACCTTCACTTGTTTCATGTTGGGGCATGATCGGGGCATATTTTCTTTGACACAACATCGTACCAACATTGTATCAAAGAGGAGCAAACTGTAGACACCGAAAATTGGTCTAGGCCTGCAAACACCACTTTCGACATAATTTTCTATTATTCATGGTCATGATTAAATAATGTTTATTATTTAATTAACCTTTCTATCACATATTTCCTCTATTAATTAAATACCCCTTTTTAATTAAATCATTAATTCATAAATGACCTTTATTCAACTTGGATAATTAAATAAATCATATTTGTTTAATTATGTCCCTAACTAATTAATTCTTCCTTCTTAATTAAATATGTATTATTTAATTAAACCCCCTTTATCTATCAATTAAATAATTTATTTTTTAATTACACCCCCCTTTTATCATATTTCAACTATAATTAAATATCTTTATTTAATTATTCATTTAACCCCCTTTATCTATAATTAAATATTTATTATTTAATTATTCAATTCCACCTTTATAAAAGTCAATTAAATTAATTATCTTTATTTATTTAATTAAATCTTTTATTTTCGAATGTTGAATTAAATTAACATTTAATTCATATTTAATTATTTATGTCACATTCCTCTATCATTTAGTTATCTAAGTCAATCACTCACCTTCTGACTCGAGATCTATTTTTAGTTCTCTAGTTATCTCTAAATTCAACACTAGTTTATCTCTGCGAGAAGACTCTTCGTCATAACTAGTTCCAACTCATATGCATGATATGTCTATTAATTAAATATCTTTATTTAATTAATTAACTCTTGTTTGCATTCAAATGCATTAGTCTTCGAGTTCTAACTTTGGCTTTTGCATACAAAGTTTATTTCTTCTATTTTTGGAGATTAAGATCTTGAACTCATGTTCTAACTTAGTCTTTATCTTCAGTCTTTTCTGAACTCGTGTTTTGACTCGCGTTCTAACTCATGTTCTATCTGACACAAAACTCACATTGCATGGAATTCATCAATCTCATTTGTCGATCTCTCTTTTAATTTGAGCCGATTGTTCAAAAACTCAAATTTTATAAAATGGCCTATCATTATCATTATTCTTGCTCCCAAAATCATTCATTTTGAGAAGAGAGATTCATCTTCGATATTTTTCTTAGACACTCGACAAAACTATACTTGCATTCAAACACATAAATCTAAGGGCAAGAATACTGAAAAGGCAAAATGGAGAAGAACAATCAAGATAATTTGAAGGGATGAATGCATATTCAGTGAGAGCTTTCCATTAAATGGTTTTATTAGTTTAGTTTATTTCCTCATTCTTTGTTGTTAGATTTTAGATTATTATTCTAGATTAGGATTTAACTTTGTTATTCTAGCTTGCAGAAAAATCTATCATATTACAAGTTGTATGAAGATTACAAAAGCTTATTATATACATTCATATCCTTTAGGAAAATGAAAGCACAGTTTTAATATCCTATGAAATGCATGAAAAACAGAGAGGCCGAATTGATTGACACATTTTGCAAACTCAAGTTAAATAGCAAATATTAAAAAAGGATAACTCCTAGTGCTTGGGAAATTTAATCTATCTAACAACAACCATTTTAAAGGGAAAGAGGTTGCTTGAATAAGTCAACCCACCGCCTAAAATCCTTCACGAGAAAGATGCTTCTGTGAAAACATTGACACTCCATATTTCCTTGAGCCAACACTAAATAGAAAGATCATCCATCAGCGTGCCAACAAGCATTTCCTTTGAGAAAATAGGGCCATGCAGTGACAATAGAGAACACGTGGCAGCAGAGAAAAACACGCGGCAATAGAGAAGAACCAACACACAAGTGGTAAATTCAAGATAACGAGTGCATAGAAATGCACCATGTGTCTAGCACATAGAGCCTGGAAAAAAGGAAGGATGCCCCAACACAAAGATCCGAAGGGAAGCCACATGGAAGACACCAAGAAAAGGAAACTGTAGAGTGGGCCCAACTCGGAAAGAAATGAGAGAAGGCCACATGTCTAAAACATGAAGCTCAATAAAAGAAAAGTGATACAACATATCAAGAAGCTTCAATAAGAGGCCATGTGGAAGATGCCGAGAAGCTGCGAGTGATAATGAACAAGGCAAAGCCACAAAAAGAGAAGAAAACTGTGAAGGCACAGTGGTTTGTGAATAAATGTTCACATGTAGTACTATGAAAAAGGATGAGGGTGATCCTCTAGAAGAGTGTGATTCACATTGCTGGAACAATTCTCTATGTGAAGATCCTCCTCCTTTTTCTTTGATATTTGTATCTTCTTCTTGTGAGAAGTCAAAATTTTCTCCACAAGAGAAAGGGTTGCTTCCTACTCCTCATCCTCTATTTGAACAAGAGCGTATTTTTTTGTGGCTCCTTAAAGATTGCTTAATTAATCTTCCTCCTCCTACATGCAATAAATCTCATAAACATGATAAAGGAATACCATCGAGTGCCTGGCCATTCCACTAGTGAATGTGAGGACTTGAGGGATAAAATACAACTTCTTGATTCAGGTGTCATGACTCATTTGTTTTTTTGATGCACGTATGTCTTCTTCAAATGATAAGTTATATTGAGGTTCACCTCTATCCTGGGTACTCTAAGTATCTTGCATGGTTCTCCTCCCCTATATGTTGGGGTTAGTGATTACTTGTTCTGGAGATGTGTGTCCTTCTTAAGGACCCCCTCTTTTCTCTCTATCTTTCAATTTGAGCATCCCTTGAGTGGGCCCCTTTTCTTTTGAAGGGTTCCTGAGGGACTCCCTTTGAAATATTTTCTCTTGAATGAACTCTTGGCATCTAGCTTGGGGGAAACCCGACTAGACCTATTTCATATCTTTGCTTCTAGCTCAAGGGTAGCCTGACTAGACCAATTTCACATATTTGCATCTAGCTCAAGGGAAACTCGACTAGACCCACTTCACATCCTTATGTCTAGCTTGGGGGCACCCTAACTAGACTTCAAACAGTGTGTCCCTTGAGTGGACCCCTCTTCCTTTTGAAGGGTTCCCGAGGGATCCCTTTGAAAGTATTCCAACTTTTCGACAATCTGGGTGACTATCCACTTAATTGCTCTATAGGACTGAGAACCTATAGAGCTCCTTTACATCCTTATTTTATGATATGGGTTTTCCTCCTCAAATGGGGATTGCTTTTATCACTTTTACTTAGTGATACGAGTTTTCCTCCTCGAGTGGGGATTGCTTTTCTCACTTTTACTTAGTGATATGGGTTTTCCTCCTTGAGTGGGAATTGATTTTATCAATTTTACTTTGTGATACAATTTTTCCTCCTTGAGTGGGGATTTCTTTTGTCACTTTTACTCTATGATACGAGTTTTCCTCCTTGAGTAGGGATTGCTTTTATCACTCTTTCATTCATTTCTATCTTTCTCTTCTCAATTGTATATACCAAATCAAAGATCAAAATCTTCTTCATCCTGAGTATATGCTCTTTCTTAAGCTTCATAGTTTTGAAGATTTATGAAGTCCTTTGCTTGCCTTGCACTCTCGGGTTTTCCAGATTGCGATTTTCTTCCTCGATGGTTCAGGTATACAATTTTAACCTTATGAATTATTTGATCTACTTTACCAAAGCACTCATTAGTATTCATGTTCGCTAAAGTGGGGGAAAAATGTATAGGAGTGAATTTTCACCCCCTAGGAAAATTCCCCTTTTACCCTCCTCTTTATAAAACCAAATGCAAAGGCTTAATTCCACATAAGCCTGCTACACTTCACCCACTTGATGCCTATTTTGAGTGTCAGTAGAGGTGTTTCTGACAGGGATGCTTGCATGATGTGAAGACATCCATGCAATGCACTTACATCTTTGAAAGATTCCCACAACTGGAGCCTACAGAGGCATTACACTTCTCATTGGAAATCAACTTGTAAAGCCCTCTTCAGCTGACCAGCCCAAATATGGTCATTTTCTTCACTCTTCCCTTCAAATTCACCATTCAATCTTTCATTTGGATGGATCTAAGTTCTTCCAAGTCTTGCTAGCACTTCTATAACTCCATTCCAACTTCTAGCTTCTCTCAAACTTTGTTTGCATAGCTCCATACAACTTGTTACAACAGCTTCAAGCTCTCTCATACTCCCTTAGCAACATTCTTAGCGACACTTTTCACTTCACAACATCAACATCAACACTCCATCACTTCGGTAGAAAAAGTGTGGAACAAGCAACATTGCAATAGAGGCTTGAGTTGATCTCATTTCCTCCCTCACTAGGTATGTGCAGGATCATGATGGGCCAAAAGGTGACCATATGTAAGTGATATGATGGCCCATGTGGCTGAGGACATTTTTTTTACCCAAAATTGATGAAACGAAAAGGATTTTTAAAGGAGATTCTTATATTTCCACCAATATAAATTATGCTTTAATTTGAATTTAATAAATAATTATTATTCATTTTCTATTTGAATTATGACTAAATTCTTGATTGATAGGATGATTGAAAAACATCTATAGCTTTCAAATGGTATCACATTTTTTGAATCCAAAAAATGTGTCACATTATATGCTTTGCATACTATAGGATTAAAAAAAATGGTGAATTTTATGAAGTTTTGACCAAGTTAAGGTGGTTAGACATATGAGTTTTTATATTTTTAAAAAGTTTTAATAAAAAAATCATAATTAATTATCTACTTGAAAAAAAATTACAAAAAAATATGCATCACATCGAGACATGAGTCCTCTACTCATATCTAAAATCTTATAAAAAAATATTATCATTTTATTGTGGTTAGGGTGGTCAAATAGACACCTACATCTTATTTTCTCCCTAAAATTCAAGTACTACTGCATTAAAATTTCAAGTTTTCACCAAATAGTTTTTAAAACAAATAAATAAACCTAGTAGTTTAGAAACTACATTCAATTCTCTACAAATTCTATTCTTACATATTTTTATCACTATTTAAGTGCCTATTTTTTCCATGATGATCCTGCACATACCCCACTAGCTTTGAGCTCTTTGAGAAGAGGTGGTAAGCTTTCACTCCTCTCCTCTATTATTTGGTTGAGTAGCATAACACTATTTTTTAGTGCTTTTGTGTTTACTTTATTTCCTACATTTCTCTCTATCTATCTGGCTATCTATGGAGGCGGGGACACCAAAATGGGAGTTTGATTAAGGAAAACCCCTATACGTCCCCAACACTTTCTTCCTCTCTTGTGTGCAGGTATTGAAGACATTCATGTGCTAGAAGCTTCATCACTCACATGGTTGTGAGCATTTCCTTTCCCTTCTTCTCCTTGTCTTTATCACTTCTATTTCAATCTATTTTAGCTTTATCACATCATTTTTACTCTATCAGTTTCTATCTAAGTTCTTAGCAATTAGAGTAGAAACATTCACTTTTCCATTTTCTATAAAATAATTTCTTTTTGGTTTGTACGAGATGCTAGTGTACCTCTAGGATGCCAGGGCGTCGCGCTGTCATCCACATTCTGTGTTTACATCCTTTGGTCGAAAGCTTGTTGGTTTTTCTAGAAAATCCCTATGACCTCTTTTTGATTCTAGAACTCTTGTCGTTGTTCCTGTAGGATGTTAAAATCTGAAAATTCTTAAACTCTATTAGTATTGTTAGCCAATTTAAACAAAGAAAATCACAACATCCCTATGAAATATTTGGCCATGTTAGATATGCAAACAAGATAAAATAAAACAAGGAAGCTAAGTGAAAGAATATGAAAAAATGAACAAAACCCTATTCCATAGCGGGAGTGGTGATCCTCATAATGTGGGAAGAAAGCCCTTTCCCACCCCCTAATAAGAGAGAATGCCAAGATGATGATGATGACCCTGAGATTGTGCATCAAGCTGGATAGTAGTGTTGTTGTGTTGTGTGTAGAAATGCTTTGCATTTATAGATTTAAGGTTGAAAGATTGAAGTATTTGGATGAATGTTGGATCATTCATGAGCCATTGACAAGATGCCACTTTTCAAGATGTGAGATTATGAGGGTTGTGCACATTTTTGGTCAATGTGCTAATTTGAAATTTGAATTTTGATGAAATGACATGTTTAGGGGGGATGAAAAAAGAGAGTTAATGCCAAGTTGACTTGTGTAAGAGACATGTAAGATCTCATAAATTCCAAGTTGGAGGACAAGTCTTTTGAGAGGTAGATTCAAATTAGAGGAATATTCCATCTTGATGCTCTTTTAAAAGTAATTGGAAGAAATAATAAATCAAATAAATTGATTTATTGTGCAAGTGGGAAAAGCTAGAGGATTCAGCTGATTAAGATTAAATTAATCATGATTTGACTAATGTAATAGGAGATTAGGTGATTTTGAATTTCGACTTATATTTTAGGATTAAAATAAATCAAAATGAGAAGAAAATGATTTTAGATTAAATAAAGATTTATTTTATTTAATCAAAGATGATGATGTTAGTGTTAAATCAAATAAAGATGAATTTATTTAATTTAAATGAATGAATTTTGGAGATTAATTAAATAACCCTAATTTATTTAATTGATGGGTGAATATGAAAATGCAAGGAATGCATGATGTCTATTTTTCATGTTTTCATTTTTCCCCTCTTTGAATCAATGTACTTTTTGCATTGGGTCAAAGAATGATGCCGACAACATCAAATTTTTTAAAAATTTGCTTTTTTTGGATGCCCCAATGGAAATAAGCACGTTAGTACATCGCCCCCTCGAGAGATTGAGTGAAAAGATTCAATTCGAGGTCGATCTCATGACATAGAGGTTCAAAATGGATGTATGGAAGGTTAGACTAACAGATCTATATGATAATGATGATGTAAATAAGATGTATTCAAGATTCTTAGAATAACAAATCTATATTATCCTAAAAAACTTAAATGATAATGTAATGCATGCGAGATTGGATCAGATGGATGATGTTTTCCTATGATGATATGACATAATTATGCAGGATGCAGGATGGATGCATTGTTAGTGAGAAAGAGGATAGAAGAATGAGAGGGATCAACCCTTAAATCCAAGAAGATGCAAAATTCGAACAAGTCCATTAATCATCGAGACTTTATTAGATATGATGATGAATGATGATGATGTATTGCTTATCCAGGGATGGGATAAATAGAGAGCATACCCTTCTTTATGTTTGATAACACACATAGGTACGATGCATCCTTGTATAAAGAACCAGGATGGCATTGCGCCTAGTGTGATGGACTTTGACTCGTCAAACAGATAGAATTATTCCTATTCACACTTGACATAAGAAACCTTACTAGGGAGTAGTTTAGATATTTTTAATGTCTTGGACCAAAACACAATGAGGTAAAACCTACTAGTGTAATAGTCAACAAGGTGTCCAAAGAATCATCAATACACACCTAATAAAGAAAATATTCGCCAAGGTTATCATACAAGAATATCCAACAAGCACAACATATAAAAAGATAATGATCATTGCCCCATTCCTTTCTCTCTAAATCCCTTTTTTTTGGACATCATCGAGAGGTCATCGGAATGGGTGCAATAAGATAAGTAAAAAAGACCAAGATAAAGTAAACAAACAAGCTAATGTTCTTCATACCGCTAGCCAAGACTAAACTACGGTGATACTTGATGTTGATGTCCATCACAAGAAGGTCGTATTCCAAGGAAATTTTGTGATCAAGTGATGCTGTGATTTTGATTGGATGATAAGCTATTGATACTCCGAGTTGATCAACTTGCTAACTCACTGACCTAGACTTGAGACTTTTGATGATTAGGTGTTCACTTTTGAACCTGCTAGACTCACTTCCAACTAATTTACTAAAGGATGAAAGTGACGATGATTTATTATGAGTGGCATTTATTGCGAGTGAAATCGAGATGAGACGGGTGTACCATTTTAGGTTTTTTCAAATATTTGGATTTTTTTGGCATTTTTTGAATGTTTTGAGACTATTTTTAGAATTTTGATATTTTTTACTATTTTTTTTGGTATTTTCAAGATTTATGATGAAGAGACTAACTTAAAGACCTATCCTAGGGGTCTCGGGAGCTGATCGATAGATTAAAATTTCTTACATTATATACATAGAGACCACATAGTTCAACTAACAATTGACTTGACTCAATGATGAGATAGATGGGAAAAAATATTGCCAGATTGTTGCAACAGATGCTAAAAGGATTGACCTAAAATGTGAAATAGATGGGAAAACATATTGCCATTGCGATGGATGCCTAAAGGACTGACCTAAAATGTGAAATAGATAGGAAAATGGATTGCCATTGTGATGAATGCCTAAAGGACTGACCTAAAATATCTCAGGGGATGATCAAAGATCAACATTGCCTATGTTCAAGTTCAAAGATGATGTAGTTCAACTGACATTTTTTTGATGTTTTCTAAATTTTTGAGATATTTTAGATTTTGAATGATTTATATGATTTGGGTATGGATATGTGATGATATCGGTGCTCTATTTTAGGATCTTGTTGAAAATGAAGCTAGGTTGATTGATCAAATTGATGGATTGATGATAATAAAATTGTTGAGGATACACAACAACACAAGGACAGTGTTAAGAAACACGAGAATTGGGAAGGATATCCCAAGATGATGATGGATTGATTGGATTTGATTGATTAGGATTTTGAAGCTTGACTTAGAAAAAAATTTGTTTTAATGATTTGATGTGACATTGACATGCAAGTTAGATGCGACTAATTTTGATTATTTTGGATTAATGTTCGATGAAAGATAAAGCTTGATAAGGAAAATTTTCTCGTCAAAATATGCCATGGGCTAGTGATTTGGATTGGCTCAAAAATGCTTGACCAATTTGATTTCACATTTACCAATGTTCGGATCACCACATAAGTTGGAGGATATATATCAAAATTTATTCCCGAAGCAAGATGCAAATATTTTCCCCTAGTGTCTAGCAAGGCCGTGGATGGATTCTTGGATAGATGGATGGATGGATGGGTATGGATCATCTTGATATAAGATAAGGTATTTACACAAAGGATTATCATTTGGATAGTGCTTCCTGGCTTAGGTAATGTTGGCTTGGATAAGATCAATGAAAATGACCCATGTCAAGATGTTTACCATAAGAAAGTGTAAAGTGTGCACCAAAATTTGTCAAGATCAAGATAAGGTAGATAGATGGTAATGGGTTGGATAAATGGTTCATGGATGAATGGATTTATTATAGATAAGATGGAGGGAATGTTGCTTTATTATGGATGGTATGAGATCCTTCCAACTAAACTGGCGCACGTAGATGCTCAATTCTACACATAACACCTGTTTTCCAGGTTTTCATCATGGTACTTGTCCAAAGTGCCACCGAAGTGGTTTTCACCAGAGGACAATTTTTTTCTTTACTGTTCTCAACCCTTTTTCTATTTTTTTTGGATTTTTTATTTTTGGATTGTTTTTGTATTTTTTTGAAAGATTTTAAGCTCATGTTGAACCACCTGGTGGTGTCAATGTATATGATTCTATCATAATGTTCCATCAGTATCATTCTTGAAGAAGCTACCTTGCCAAGATATGTGCACTTGAAAGTAAATTTTGAGATTCCTGATCTTCTATGTTGATATCGAAGTTAACTTTGTCTTTGTGCGTACATCGTGATAGAGTGCCTTCTGAATCCTTATGATGAAGGGTTGTTGCCAACACATGGTCAATGTGAGAATTGGATATCATGTGTGGAGGCATGGATGGAGGGTGTTTAAGAATAAAATATGGATTGGTTGATAGTTTGGAACCTTTGACTCTCCAAACTTGGGAAGATGAGAAATTATGGATGGATACAAAAGTGTGCATGTAATTAGGAGTGATCTCTCAATATAATTTGTATGTTTCTTGAGAAGCCTACTTTTTCCTTTGTGGACATATTTGATGGATACTTTCCATTCTTTTATTTTTTCCCATAGTTTCTTTGACTAATGGAGTTTGATAGGGATCATATTTCTTTGTATTTTTTGGTGTCCATATGTATTTGATTTGTCTGATATGCTTCTTATCTTCTTTTGCTTTGATAATGTTCTTTGTGCTTTCATTAAAAACCTCTTTTTGATTTTGGTCCCAATTCATGGATGGGGTGATGGTTGGATGAAGATCCATGATGTGGTAGGTTGTAGTATTGACATTGGTTTCATCATAAGGATTCTTCATGCTCCCTATGTTGAAATTTGCTTGAGATGATGTTGCCCCTAGTTTTATAGAGGTATCACTGATATGTTTATATCCCTTGATTTTTGAATAACCAAGGTCTTGATGCTTAGGATTGCCAACAATCTGCACTAGTTCTAGGATACCTTTTTCATGCGAACCTAATCCTTTTCCTTGATAACTCATCTCCTCAAAATTTTTATCTACAATAGGATATGATTTACCTTGAAAACAAGGTGCTAATCCTTCTCTTCTCTCTGGTGGATCTTCAAAAGTTACAACTTATTTATTGATGAGATAGCTTTCCCTGATAAAGGTAAGTGATCCAAGTTTATAAGTGATAGGATCCTCCATATGTGGGATAAATTTTTGATTGATATCTTTGGTTTGATCTTGTAAAATATTACATTTTAATGCTTCTTCAAGAGGTGTTGATGATCCACTATTCACATTAAATTTCTCCTCGTGATCTATTTTTAACATGCCTTCACATGATGTTTTTGATTCACAACTTCTATAGAAGCCTTCTTCATGATCTATTTCTACTAGGTGTCCATAGGATGTTTCTAATTCACAAATTCTGTAGAAGCCTTCTTCATGATTTGTTTCTGCTATGTCTCTAGATTTTTCTACATCTTGGTCTTGTGCACAAATGTTAAGAGTAGTAGACTCTTATTCCTTGGTAATGATGTCAAGACCATGAGACTCTTGTTTTGAATTAAGATCATCTACATGTCCATCCAAAGAAAGCATCTCATGGGTAGATGGAGTAATATGTGCTATATGGATATGATCATCATTTGCGTCATCTTGTATAGATAGAAGATTTCCCATTAGATAATTGTAGTATCTTGGAGATATTAATTCTTTATCTTGACTAATTCTAGAGTTGCTTTCGACATGTTTTGGATCAAGTTCTTGACATGGGTCAATTTCAAAGGATGGATTTCTTACAAAGGGTTCTTGGACATCATCATTAGGCATGGGAAGTGGCTCAATATTCTCTTAAGCTTTGAGTGGATTTGGATCAAATGTTGAGCTAGGGATTCCTTCAATATCTATAACCATGAGATCAAAGGATGTCAATATGTCTTGGGAAGGACCATTTCTAGACCTTGATGAAAGATGTTGATCACACTTTGGAATAAATTCTTGAGATATGTTCTCTAACTCATTAGGTGATGTAGAGATATTTTCAAAATGATCATTGGTCGACGGATAGTGTATTATGTCAATGGGATCAAACAATTCCAACACTCCTTGAAATAGATCACTAAAAAGTGGCTTTTGATGTATGGTGAGTTGATCATCAGATGAGGTAGAAACATCTTCAATGTGCTCATTAATTGAGAGATCTTGGACATTGTTTTCAACAATTGTGGTGGAGAGATTGTCAATGTATTCAACCATAGGGTCAAGCGATGTTATCATTTCTTGAATTGGATCATTGTTGGGCATCGTTGGTGAGTTTTTAACATGATTGGAAAGCGGCTCTTGGTGTGTGTTGATTTGATTGTTGGATGGGGTATACATATCTTCATAGTGCTCATTGATGGATACATCTTGATCATTGTTTTCAACAATTGTGGTGGGGAGGTTTTTAATGCTATCACTAGTGGTTGAAATCCAATTATTGTCCCCAATAGCTATTAGATTTTGATCAATTAGATCTTGGATGAGATTTTTGAGTCGAATACAATTTGATGTTGTGTGTCCATTTATTTTGTGAAAACCACAAAAGTGCTTCTCATTGTACCCTAGTAGTTTCACCATGGGTTCTTGATAATTCACATAAATGGGTATTTTAATGAGATTTTCTTGTATCAACTATTGCATGACTGATTTGATTGGTTCCCAATGTGGTGTGTATTTTTGTTTATTACCTTATGAGATTTTCACTTTAAATTGACCTTGTGGTGATTGATTTTGGAGATGAGGTGATTGATCTTTGAGACATGGAGGTTGGGTTTTTTGTTGATGTTGTTGATCTTGATATGCAACTTCTTGACATTGGAGATATTGTTCTTGATGTGATTGTGGAGACAACTTAATTCTTTGATGACATGGTTCAACCAATGGAAGAGTGTATTGATTTTGCAGTGGAGATGTCTCTTGGTGATATGAATCAATAAGTTTTTTGAGTGTAGAAATTTGGTTCACAAGATTTGACCTTGACATTCTTGATATGGGTAAGTGCACCAAGATGGTTCCCAAAAAGGGGAATTAAGTGGACAACTTTTTTCTAAAATCAAGAAATATTGACCTTGGACGTGAAATTGAGGATACTTGGACTCAAAATTTTGAGATGGAAGAAAAAGAAGGATTAAAATGCTCTAAGTCTACTTTCTAATCTACTAATTTATTTTGAAAATGGTTGAGATTAAGTGGTTCAAACAAGGGACGTACACAAATAGGTGTTGTTTTTGTCAGAAAAACATAACATAGCAACTCTTGTACGACCCTCGTATGGTGAAGTTTTTTTTAGTATTTTTAAAATCGCAACGATTAGAAGTTAGCTAATAGTATGTAGTTGATGCACGATTTTTCTAATAATTTTTTAAGGAATATTTGATTTTTTACTAATTTGTGAAGTGGACATATCCTATAAATATAATTTTGGTCGTGCTACCCCTACAAATTTTGGAAACTAATTGATTTGTTTTTATTTTTTAATTTTGTAGAATGGAGTCTAGTTTCTAAAAATGTAATTTATTTGAAAAATTGATGAATGGTTAAATTTATAATGAAAAAAATACCAAACACTGCTTTTTGGCAAAAAAAAGACGTACAAATAAAATAAATTATGGATGAAAGAGTTAACGTTTTCATAAAGTGAAAAAAATTACATCGTTGGATAGCTAAGTGATAACCCAACATTACCCATGTGCTCAATTTTTTCGATATTGAACCACGTGCAATCCTGACGGTGAGCACAAACTCGATTATGAGAAATATGGTGGATTTTTTAAAAACACGTCTCTAGTCATTGGGAATTCCTTCCAAGCCTTTGGGTTGGTATTCCAAGGCAAATACCAAGCCTAAGGCTTAGGAATTCCTAAAGCAAGATATAACACGAGTGTGTTATAATGCACTCGTGTTATATCTCACTTTTGACATGCTTTTTGCTTCTGCATGGAACATGTCTACTACAACATAACGCGAACGCGTTATAATGCGCTTGTGTTATGTATTAATTTATGTTAAATGCAAATATATTAATGTATGATGATATATTTTTATGTACATGTATGTCATGTATGTATGTATGCTTGTATGGATGTAAGATTATATGTACATATGTATTATGCTTGTATGTATGCATTTATTTATGTCTTTAGACAAAGGGAGAATTTAGAGAGAGTCTAGAGAGATGGAGAGGGGGTCGAAGTGAGAGTTTAAGAGAGAGGCAGTGGGAGAGAGGGGGTTGGATTGAGGGGAACTTAGCTAGGTAGGGTGGGAGGGATAGAGGGAGGGAGAGAGAGAGGGGATGGGAGAGAGAGAACTGAGGGAGGGAGGAGGGAGAGAGGGTGGGAGAGAGAGAATTGAGGGAGAGGTAGAGAGAGAGGGGGGAGAGAGAGATAGAGACAAAGATAAAGAGAGAGTTATGTAGGTAGGGTGTGAAAGGGAGAGACTTGAGAGTGTGAGGGGGTGAGAGGGAGAGACTTGAGAGATAGGTAGTGAGAGGGAGTGTGAGAGAGAGAGAGTGTGAGAGAGATGGAGTGTGAGAGAGAGGGAGTGGGAGAGAGAGGGAGTGTGAGTGAGAGACCTGAGAGAGGGAGAGGGTGTGAGAGGGAGTGACCTGATAGAGGTAGAGAAAGAGGAGGGTGGAGTGAGAGGGACTTATCTAGGTAGGGTTGGAGGGATATATAGAGAGAGGGGGTAGGAGGAAGAGACATGAGAGAGAGGGAGAGAGAGGTAGTGAGAGAGAGTGGGATGGAGTGGGAGGGACATAAAGAGAGATGGATAGAGGGAGTGAGAGAGGGTGGTAGGGATTGATTAAACGAGAGGTATGCAGAAAGA
>CM021109.1:102841443-102864822 GCA_007115665.2 Sequoiadendron giganteum
ATGGGTTGAGGGTTGAGGGTTGAGGGATTTGTGTTTAAGGGTTGAGGGATTAAGATTGTATAGGGGTTGAGGGATTAGGGTTTAAGGGTTGAGGGTTGAGAGTTGAGGGTTGAGTTATTAAGAGGGTATAGGGGTTTAGGGATTAGGGTTTAAGGGTTGAGGGTTGAGGGATTAAGATGGTATAGGGGTTGAGGGATTAGGGTTTAAGTGTTGAGGGTTTAGGGTTGAGGGTATAAGAAGGTATAGGGGTTGGGGGATTAGTGTTTAAGGGTTTAGGGTTGAGGGTTGAGGGATTAAGAGGGTATAAGGTTGAGGGTTGAGATATTAAGAGGGTATAGGGTTTGACGAGTTAGGGTTTAAGGATTTAGGGTTAACGGATTAAGAGTTTATAGTGGTTGAGGGATTAGGGTGTAAGGGTTGAGGGTTGAGGGATTATGGTTTAAGGGTTGAGGGTTGAGGGATTAAGAGGGTATAGGGGTTGGGGGATTAGGGTTTAAGGGTTTTAGGATTAAGAGGGTATAGTGATTGAGAGATTAGGGTTTAAGGGTTGAGGGTTGAGGGATTAAGAGGGTTGAGGGGTTGAAGGATTATAGTTTAAGGGTTGAGGGTTGAGGGTTGAGGGATTAAGAGGGTATAGGGGTTGAGGGATTAGGGTTTAAGGGTTGAGGGATTAAGATGGTATAAGGGTTGAGGGATTAAGAGGGTATAGGGGTTGAGGGATTAGGGTTAAAGGTTGAGGGTTGAGGGTTGAGGGTTCAAGGATTAAGAGGGTATAGGGGTAGAGGGATTAAGGTTGAAGGGTTGAGGGTTGAGGAATTAGGAGGGTATAGGGGTTGAGGGATTAGGGTTTAAGGGTTGAGGGTTGACAGATTAAGAGGGTATATGGGTTGAGGTATTAGGGTTTAAGGGTTGAGGGTTGAGGGATTAAGAGGGTATATGGGTTGAGGAATTAGGCTTTAAGGGTTGAGGGTTGAGGGAGTAAGATGTTATAGGGATTGAAGGATTAGGGTTTAAGGGTTGAGGGTTAAGGGATTAAGAGGGTTGAGGCGTTGAGGGATTGGGGTTTATGGATTGAGGGTTTTGGGTTGAGGGATTAAGAGTTTATAGGGGTTGAGGGATTAGGGTTTAAGGGTTGAGGATTGAGGGTTGAGGGATTAAGAGGGTATAGGGGTTTAGGGATTAAGGTTTACGGGTTGAGGGTTGATGGTAGAGGGATTAAGAGGGTATAGGGGTTGAGGGATTAGGGTTGAGGGTTGAGACTCTCTCAATATCCCACCCACTGCTTCTCCCCTTTTCCCACTCTCTCCCTCCCTCTCTATCTCCCTCTCTCTCTTTTTTCCCACTCTCCCCTTCTCCCACTCTCCCCCACTCTCTCCCACTCTCACTCTCTCTCTCCCTCCCTCTCTATCTCCCACTCTCCCCCTCTCTCCTTCCCACTCTCTATTTCTCCCACTCCCCCCACTCTCTCCCACTCTATCTTTCTGCCACCCTCACCATCTCTCCATCCCTCTCTATCTCCCATTCTCTCCCTACCTCTCTATCTCCCACTCTCTCGGTCTCCCACTCTCCACTTCTCCATTTCTCCCACTCTCCCTCCCTCTCTATCTCCCTCTCTATCTTCATCTCTCCCACTCTCCCCCTCTCTCCCTCTCTATATACTAAGAAAACCAAATTTCACATAATGTGCTCGCATTATTTACTCCACTAAAATGGTAAAAACCTCTATATACCCATGATTTGAAGGCCCACAATTTGCATATTCCCCTGGTTCTATGCGTGCTCCAACAAAAAATATCTTTTTGATGATGTTGTGAAGTGTGGAAGCATCTTTTTCACATTCCATCACATTTTCCATGATCTTTTTACCACCTTTGCGTGAAATAGAAGAGTTTACATGTTGAAATAAATATAATATCAATTGAAGTTTGAATTCCATTGAAAACTGATATACAATTGAAGTGTGGAAGGGAACAATCTTTTGAACAAGTCAAATTGTTGTGGAGTTTGAAGAAAGAAGAAGCTAAGGCTACATAATTGGGTTGGACTACTCCATTTGAAAGTCTGGTTTTTAAGGTATGTGAAGTCTTTACACATTTTCTTTCATTCTATTATCGCTTGATTTCATTTTTGTTTGTCATTATAACCTTAGGTTATCAATGCACATTTTAAATTACCATTATATGCACAATTATATACACTTACCAATTACCATTTTAATCTTGATGCAAAGCATCTACCAAGATCCACAAATCATCAAGGGTACTTCTAACCCTAACTTAAATTGAAGAAGATCAACAAAAAAAATCAAAACATTAGAACTTGGTTTCAACTCTTTTTCAGACTCAAAAAAATAGATTAACCATTGTAAAATTGATTGTAACATAGCATAAACCTAATTAGAAACTCAGAACTATTCACGAAAATTCATCCTTTAATACAACTCCAAGCCTCTCCCATTCCTCCAAAGGGTCCAAACACCTTCCAATACCTCTGCACAAATTGATGCAGTACAAAGGAAGAAATCAACACCTTTCTTGACACACTTATTCAACTATATTTCCCTTCACAAAAGATTTGATTCATATACTCAAATTAGCATTAAGAGTTCCCAATTCCTTAAGGACCTTCAAAAAACCTTGAAAATCTTGAAAAAAATTGATTACAATCAACTAGGTTGCTCAAAACATCAACCAATTATTGTCATTCACAAGTTGTCTTAAATCTTCCATAATGGCACCATTGTTTACAAACACAAAATATAACTCTTAAGGCACACCCAAACCATTATTTGCTTAATAAATCTTTGTTTGAGTTAGTACAACAAAAATGAAACCTTTCAAAAGTCTACCCTTACACACAAACTTAGTTCCTTTGTTCACTGTCCACATTACTAGTAGCCAAGCATCTACAAACTATCACATGTATCTCCCAAACCATGCACACACTTCAAACTGTGATACTCATTTTTTATGTAGATTTAGAGGACCTAAAACCATTGAATATGTCAACTTGCCTTCAAGAGTCATCTAAGAAGATTAAAAAGGCATAATGGACCAATCCCAACACTCCTCTAAGCTGGACAACAAACAAAAACATTATTTCCCACATTTCACCCTTGGAATCTAGTTACTATGCAAAACCCATTTTGGGCCCTTAACTCCAAACTTTCCAAAACACCAGGAAAATAAAAGAAATGATTCTAGCACAATTTTTAGAGTTACAAGACATACCTTAACCCATCACATGACTCCTTTGGGAGAACTTTAAGAAAAATGACCTTTTCACTATTTTAGGCCTCTAAGTAGGCCAATTTTTTCAAAGGAACTACCCTTAGATCTTCACACCAGAATTCCAAACCAAAAAATAGTTTTTAATTAGGTCTCAAAACAGGATAATTTCTAGGTCTTAGGACCTTACCCACTCATCTAGGCTTCCAATAAAAAAACCCCCATTTTTCAATGCAAAGAGGGAGGGTTTATAGAAACTCCTATATGCGGGTCTTCCCAGACCATTCCAAAGCATCAAACATCTTCAAAATACCTTGCACAAGGTCAAGATTTCATTACATAGACCACTCCTTCAAAATTTTTCCAAAATCACTCCTTGGTGCATAGATTGTCAAGGTGCTCGTAAACCACAAACTTATAAAATACTCACAATGCCATTACACTCATTAGTTTTCAGAATCACCATCATGGTTATTCACTTTTAGTTAGGAATGTGCTTTGGCCAGCCTAGTGCTTCCATAATTTTTACACATTTGTCTACATGCTAGGTTAACTTTTGTACACGATAATTGTAAGTATTATTTAAATGGATCATTCAATAACATATATTTTTCAATTAACTTCAATGGATACATTTCTCAGGAACTAATATTCGTCTCATTACCATGGTACAGATAAAATTATCTGCCATGCCGAAGAAAAAGACAAAGAGGAAACTAACAGATGAAGAGAAGGAAACCTTGAAAGAAAAAGAGAGAGTTTGGGTGGTGACATATCATGAAAAGAATAAATTGGAAACGATTGATGAAAACAATCCGATTGTAGAGGAACCTCAACCATAAAAAAGAGAACAAGAATTGGTAGCATAACAGGCACGAATGTGAAAGCATCATCATAAGACATATCCAAATACCATAGTTGGAGATACACCCTCTACGACAAGTGAATATGAAGGGACACCATTAAGAACAAGCGAAAGTGGAGGGACACCATCTAGCACAAGTGAATATGGAGGGACACCATCTACTGCAAGTGAATATGGAGGGACACCATGTACCGCAAGTGAATATTGTTGGACACCATCCAACACATCTCAAGTTGAAAGTACATCATCACTCATAATTGACGAAGAAGGTGTGCCATTATCCCCATTTGAACCTCAAGGTATGTCTTCTTCTCCACCCTCGATCTAAGGTACACAATATAGCCCACCTCAATTAAATATTGATTAAATTTCTAATGTTGAGATGTATGTACCTGGGAGAACACCACCTAGAATTTTGCGTAGAAAGCCAAAGTATTTGATTAATATTGAAGATGAGATTTTGCAGCACATGGAAGGTAAGATTTCAAGATGCACTTGTAGAAGATATGCTGATAAGATTTGGGAACGATTCTTTGAAAGGCTAAATGAGACTGCAAGAGGTCAACTATTTGTTGAAATGATGCGGGGTGTAAAGTATAGAAACATCATGAAGAATCTTGGGTTGAGAACATCGAATGCATCAAGTGAAGACACTATTGTGAAGAATCTAAGGGATGCTTATGAGAGTGTGTGTAAGACCTCACGCTCAAATGATAGTAATGTCACCTGACATATCATTACATCGACTTTGGTAAGCTGTCAAACAAAGAGAGCTCATCTAATTAAAAAGACTAGTGAACAAATGAGAATTAGTAGAATTTTTTTTATCAAGAGCCATTCAAAGGTGACAAATAATTGAGGGAAATGATACAAATTATGGGCATTCTCGGGGAGACTGTCACGAAAAGATAAAGAATTTGTCCAAGCCTTGAGAACACTAATTGAAGAGTATTGGAAGAATAACACAAAGGTTGTCTCTGAATCAAATGGATGTGGTAAGAAGGAGAATCGGTAGTCAAAATTGTGAGCCACATCCAAAGCATTTGTTGGATATGACTCAAACCCATTTTTTTTGGAAATTTGAAAATGATTATTCTCAAATTAGTATTTTTCAAAGATTTTTTGAAATCTTAAACATTTTTTATTTCAAGATAAATCACACATGCACTACTTGTTGTTGTAGACTACATATTGAGTTTTCTAACCATTATGATTTTTATCGTTCTATATTTTTAGATTTGCATACTAATGATGTTTTGCAGGATTGTGGCATAGAAGCCCCACCAAAATCTTCAAGAGAGTTCTTATCAAAAAAATTATGTGAAATAGAGGATGGCAAGATATTCTATAGGACAACATGCTTGGATGGTTCATGCGAGTGTTGTGGTGGCTTCCAGTGTATGCCAATATGTCAACATATGGAAAGCACAAATGAGGTGGGACAAAAACTAGTAGAGTTCAGGAAGTATAAAATAGTGGCATATGCTACAAATGATGGGTCTCAAGAAAAACATTGTGATTTGGTTATTGAGAAGATTCTAGTGTACCAATTTATGACCACATTTCATGGCAGTATACTATCTGAGTATGCAATGCATACCCATAGAGCCCGATGGTTGGACATGCAGTTCAAGCTATGCAAAGACAACTTTCCAGTTGGAAGCATAGTATCCATGGTTGAATTTGCAGAGAACTACACTCTACAACCACAACATGAGGTGCAGTCACAATATTACAACTCCACAAAAGTTTTGATATTTGTGAACATAACATTTGTTCATGCATCTAATAGTACAGATGAGAAAAGTAAGGTATTGAGGGAGTACCACTTTTACATTAGTGATGATCGCACACATTCTCCAGAGTTCATGCAAGGTTGCTTCCAGATGTTCTATAGTGGTTTGGCTCAGAGGGGCATAGAATACGATCAACATATAATATGGTTTGATAACTGTGCGACATAGTTCAAGAACTCGTGCATGTTCTACTAGTTGTGCATGATGCATGTCATTAGAGGTGTTCAACATATGTGGAAATTTTGTGAGGTTAGACATGGAAAGGGGGAGCATGATGGTGCAAGAGCATGCGTGAAAAGAGCATTAGCATGAGAAGAGTTAAAGTATAAAGACAGTGCAAAGTTGACAGATGCAAAATCAATCATTGAGTGGTGTAATGCTTTGATGGGTCCAAGTAATGAAGGTATGTCTTCAATTTGTAAATTTTTTTGGTTGATGGATGATACTAACATTGCACCATATGAAGACTGTTGTACACTAACAGGATCGAGTGAGGTAAAATCTTTCCTTAGCTCAAATTCAGGTTCATGGAGTATCGATACATGGAAGATGGCATGCTTTTGTTCTTCATGTAAAATGAAAGCCTGAAATGATTGTGAGTTAGGGGAGTGGGTTGAAAAATAGTTCACAAGTTATCTTAGCCCACTTCACACATATCGCCCTCCGACGGCAATGGAACTAAAAGATGGAATCATTGGTTGACTTTGACCATGTATCAAATCTAGTTCAACCAGGTGATATATCTACTTTCTTAGTTGTTGAAATTCCATATCGTTATCTTACTTTGTACTATATTTGTAATGTTGAAAAATTTCAAGAGGTTTTTTGCACATATCAATGCAAGGCATGTTTATGCAGTTATCACAAATGAAGACAATGAAGAGGGAAAAAACTATTACTTGTGTCATTGTGTTGAGACCAAAAAAAAAATGGAGGCCCCAATTATAGATGGAGGAAACATCGAATACCCTACGGGGTCAGTTGTGGTTATTGGAAGATGGATTAGAAGGTACCCACATTCAAGTGTTAAACATTGGCTATTTTAGGACTCTGACATGTAGCGTAAGATTCTTCATTACTCAAACCTTGTCGTGGCATTGAATGTTCATTTGACCAAATATGGGGGTAGACCTTTGAACAAGACGTTATGGAAGGTCCGTGAGTCTGACCATGAGGCAATACTTGACACAATAAAGAGTAGAGTAGACTCGAATGGTTCGTTGGATTAATTTGTAAGTATATGCACATTGGTTCTTATTAATTTATACTTGTATGCACATTAATTTGTTTCATGCCAATGCTATCATCTTCTTTTATAGTGATTGGTGTCCCCTTGCAAAAAAAATAGATATATGAGCCATCCAAGAGAATGTCAGTCAGAAAAGCAATGCAACATCCTTATTTTGATGCCTGCATGCAACATCTATAAGTGCCTTCCATCTATTTTTATTTCATTTCCATTTTGGATGCTCTTTCCTTTTCTCTTTTACTTTGCGTATTTGTAAGTAAACTACTAAAAATTGATTGATCTTTCGTTGCAGAAATTGCTGATTTAAGAGCCATCAAAGAGAATTTCAGCCAAAAAAGAAATGCAACATACTTATTTTGATGATTTTGACAAATCTAAATTTTGATTTCAAGCCATTATAAGAGAGCGTGTGAAGCTTAGCGAGGAAATCTCAAGTTACTCATTTGAATTTAACCTCATAATGAGCACCTATGATGTAGACATTTAAAGAGAATCTTGAATGTATGAGTGACATTGTAAAAGATATGAGAGAACAAAGTGCCAATGGCATTGTAATAAGATTTAATTACATAATGAGATATACTCAAATATTGTAAGGTTGGAGTTCATGTTTGGTGTAGTAGCACATTGTTCTGTAAATGCCTTGAGTAGGAAAATTTGCAAACTTTGAATTTTGAAATGTAAACAATGTGAAAAAGGTCATATAAAGGTCATGCAAACAATTTGTACACATTTTTATGCAACTTGTGTGACCAAGTGGACTATTCCAACATGTATGAACAGGTATGTTGATGGTAGGCATGGTCCTCTTTCGCACAGAAACACGTGGAATCGCTTTGAGCTACGTTCAACTGGATCGATCCCTTAAGGGTCCAAAGTGCAAAATGGCTGCAAATTTCAGCATGCTATTACTCGGATACCATGAAACTTGAAAATTCTCATTTGATCCTATAGAAAGGCATTGGGCCCCTCTAAAATAATATCTCTCGATTTTGGCTATCTTAGAGTGGTTTTTCAATGGTGGCGGATTTTCACTAGATGGAAAAAGCATCAAATGCAAACAGTGCAAAGTTGCAAAGTGGTGCAACTTCCATTCTGCAACTTGTGTGACCAAGCAGACTATTCCAACACATCTAAATAGGTTTTTTTACACTAGGCACGGTCCTCTTTCACACCGAAACATGTGGAATCGCTCCGAGTTATGTTCCACCAGATCAATCCTTGAAGAGTCCAAAGTGCAAAATGGTTACAAACTTCAACATGCTATTATTTGGATATCGTGAGACTTAGAAACTTCTCATCTGATCCTACAAAAAGGCATTGGGCCCCTCTACAAAAAATTCTCTCAGTTTTGGCTATCTTGGAGTGGTTTTCTCGTGGCGGCGGATTTTCACTTGATGGAAAAAGCATCAAATGCAAGCAGTGCAAAGTTGCAAAGTGGTGCAAGTTCCATTCTGCAACATGTGTGACCAAGCATACTATTCCAAAACATCCAAATAGGTATGTTTATGCTAATCATGGTCCTCTTTCACACCGAAACATGTGTTATCACTCCGAGCTATGTTCCGTCAGATCGATCCCTTAAGGGTCCAAAGTGCAAAATGGCTGCAAACTTCAGCATGCTATTACTTGGATACCATTATACTTAGAAAATTCTCATCTAATCCTATAGAAAGGCATTGGGCCCCTCTAGAAAAACCTCTCTCGGTTTCGGCTATTTTGGAGTGGTTTTCTCGTGGCGGCAGATTTTCACTTGATGGAAAAAACATCAAATTCAAGTAGTGCAAAGCTGCAAAGTGGTGCAAATTTTATTCTGCAACTTGTGTGAACAAGTGGACTATTCCAACACATCCGAATATGTATTTTTACGGTATTCATGGTCCTTTTTTGCACCGAAACACATGGAATCGCTCTGAGCTATGTTCCACTGGATCGATCCTTGAAAGGTCCAAAGTGCAAAATGACTACAAACTTCAGCATGCTATTACTTGGATACCATTACACTTAGAAACTTCTCATTTGATTCTAAAAGAAGGAATTGAGCCCCTCTAGAAAAACCTCTCTCGGTTTTGGGTATCTTGGAGTGGTTTTCTCGTGGCGGTAGATTTCCACTTGATGGAAAAGTGTCAAATTCAAGCAGTGCAAAGTTGCAAAGTGGTGCAACTTTCGCTTTGCAACTTGTGTGACCAAGCGGACTATTCTAAAATGTCTAAATAGTTATTTTTATGGTAGGAATGGTCTTTTTTCACACCGAAACACGTGGAATCACTCTCAGCTATGTTCCACCGGATCGATCCCTTAAGGGTCCAAAGTGCAAAATGGCTGTAATTTTCAGCATGTTATTACTTGGATACCATGACACTTAGAAACTTCTCATATGATCCAAAAGAAATAAATTGGGCCCCTCTACAAAAACCTCTCTCGGTTTTGGCTATCTTGGAGTGGTTTTCCCGTGGTGGCGGATTTTCACTTGATGGAAAAAGCATCAAATGCAAACAGTGCAAAGTTGCAAAGTGGTGCAACTTTCGTTCTGCAACTCGTGTGACCAAGTTAACTATTCCAAAATGTCTGAATAGGTATTTTTATGGTAGGCATGGTCCTCTTTCGCACCGAAACATGTGGAATCACTTTGAGCTACATTCCACTAGATCGATCCCTCAAGGGTCCAAAGTGCAAAATGGCTGCAAACTTCAGCATGCTATTAGTTGGATACTGTGGCATTTAAAAAATTCTTATTTAATCCTAAATAAAGGTGTTGGGCCCCTCTACAAAAAACTCTCTCGGTTTTGGCTATCTTGGAGTGGTTTTTTCATGGTGGCGGATTTTCACTTGATTGAAAAAGCATCAAATGCAAATAGTGCAAAGTTGCAAAGAGGTGCAACTTCCGTTCTACAACTTGTGTGACCAAGCGGACTATTCCAACATGTCTGAATAGGTATTTTTATGCTAGGCATGCTTTTCTTCTGCACCAAAACATGTGGAATCGCTTTGAGCTATGTTCCATCGGATTGATCCCTGAAGGGTCCAAAGTGCAAAATGGCTACAAACTTCAGCATGCTATTACGTGGATACCATGACACTTAGAAACTTCTTGGCTGATCCTACAAAAAGATGTTGGGCCCCTCTAGAAAAAACTCTCTTAGTTTTGGCTATCTTGGAGTGGTTTTCTCGTGGCAGTGGATTTTCACTTGATGGAAAAAACATCAAATTCAAGCAGTGCAACTTTCATTCTACAACTTGTGTCACCAGGCGGACTATTCGAACACGTCCAAATATGTATGTTTACACTAGGCATGGTCCTATTTTTCATTGAAACACATGGAATCACTCTGAGCTATGTTCCACTGGATCGATCCCTGAAGGGTCCAAAGTGCAAAATGGCTGCAAACTTCAACATGCTATTACTTGGATACCATTATACTCAAAAACTTATTATTTTATCCTAAAGGAAGGCGCTGGGCCCCTCTATAAAAAATTCTCTCGGTTCTGGCTATCTTGGAGTGGTTTTCTTGTAGCGGCAATTTTTCACTTGATGGAAAAAGTGTCGAATTCAAGCAGTTTAAAGTTGTAAAGTGGTGCAACTTTTGCTCTTCAACTTGTGTGACCAAGCAGACTATTCCAACACATCCAAATAGGTATGTTTATGCTAGGCATGGTCCTCTTTTTCACTGAAACACATGGAATCGCTCTGAGCTATGCTCCACCAGATCAATCCCTTAGGTTGGAGGAGTCTAAAGTTGCAAATTTGTAAGTTGCTTAAAGTGACAAATTTGAAATGATATTGAATGGCCCAGTTAGCACTCATTACATCTAGGTGATGCTCATAGAGGTGAGGCACTAGGCCTTCCCAGGAGGTGACCCATTCCAATATACTCTAGCTCAAGTGCTTAACCATGAAGTTTTTTCCCCAAGGTTAAGCCCACTTAGCTTGCAAACCCATTTGCAAAACCTTCAACAAGTGTTGTGCCTTATGAAAAATTCATTATAGAGCCCCTTTAGCTCATCAATTGATAACTAGGAGGTATTTTCTACAATGTGTCAAATTGTGATATTGCTATCAGGATTCCATTGAGCAGTCATTTGTAGTATTAGATATAGCTCTAGCTTCTACAGTATTGCACATGATTGTAGACAATTTCAAAGATCTAGATGACATCAATAGTTCACATTACTCAAGAAGGATAAACATCTTAAAGACATTTACGAAAATCAGGACAAGTAACCTTCTTGTGGACTTAGGGTTGCAATATTTGATCTACAACATGTTCCACCATTTCTTCAGTAGGATCAAGAACACACATGTAATGAAGGTGTGTTTGTAGCCATGAAAGATTATGGTTCAAACTATCCAGAAGAGTGATTTTTTATCTCGACCAACCATATCTATACCATGGTTTGTTTGGAAACAAGGATGGGTTCTGTCTTCAGTGGCATATACATTATTCCTTGATGTGTTCACACTAGTGTTACAAGACTAGGACTCACCTCGGACTTGACAAGCCATTTTTTGACTTGGACACAGGCTCAGAGCCCAGACTCAACAAATAGAAAAACCTAAGCAATTCAAAGATTTTACAGGATTTAAAACTTGTTTCATGCACCCTTTAATAAATAAACCTTAAAGACACAATAGCATCATCAAATAGAAATTACTATGATCCCATACACAAACATACATCAATCACATAAGTATAAGCACAAATTTTAGCTGAAAGAAATAACACATTTAGATATATAAATATTGTGATATTTCTATCAAGATTCAATCGTGTAGTTTTACAAGTCAAACTCATTGACCCATGATTCATCAGTAGTGGTTCACAAGAACCCATCTCTCATGATAATGAATGGTTCATAAGGAGGAAGATAAATCTTCATACATTTCTTCTATCACAAACGAGATAAATGTTTGGTTTCATGAAGGTCATGAGACAACCATTAATGGGGAGTGGATACATGAAGAACTGATGGAGAATGATAATGGCTTCAGACCTGCTATAAAAGAAAAAAAAAATCGTTTCAGTGATGCAAGAGGTTTTTGGTTTCACTAGGGTAAGTGCACCAATCTATGACACAATTTAGGTGCCAAATTGAATAAACGATCAAAAAACCCCAAAATAAGGCCTTTGGCGCATGCCAAATGTCTAAAAATACATTTGGTGCATGCCAAATTTGGCATGCGCCAAATGTATTTCTAGACATAAAATGAAAAAGTCAGGTTTGGAACCCTCATTTTGTCTTCAACCTATGGCTTGAGAAGGAAGATTTCAGGTCTGCAACTCGTGTTCACCCAAGTCTCCTCTATTATTTGCATCCTTAGCTTGCCATTTTCGATGGGAATGCCGCCAACACATCAGAGAGGTCGAAGATTGCAAAGAGGTGTGTATTTTTATTCTATTTATTTCAAATTTGATTTCGAATGCAACTTTAAATAGATTTTTATAATAAAACTTTGTTCTAATTCTCAAGGAATGAATCTCCACCTCAAAACATTGAGAATTCACAATCACCTCCTCATCAAGAGCCTCCTATACAAGAACAACCTGAAACCCCTCCATCAATTCATAGGAATCCTCAAGGAACACAAGAAAATATTCAAAATCAAATTGAAAACAATAAAAGAGACATTCAACAATTAATTGCAAGATTAATCGAGCATGCCGAAACCCACCCTTATAGGAGAGGGATTGTTGAATCAATGAAGTCAATTTTAACTCATGTAGGAGAAATGAGCGAGCAAATGAATTTTTGGTCAACTAAGAGAGATGAGATGAGGCAATTTTATGCTAATGGTTTGTCATATGTAGATGTCAAAAAACTAAAAATTAGCAAAGCTAAGTTGTGTGCCCTATTTAAGGAACCAAAAACTAATGAACCTTTGTCCCATGCATGCAAGAGGTTCCCCATCCATTGGTGCCACCATGATTTAATTAGAAACAAATTTTGGGAGTGGTGGTGGATGGTATTTGACCAACCTCCATGCAATAACCATGAGGTGCCGCATTACTTTTTGAGGAAACTCTATTATGAGTTTGTCCTCAATAAAATGCCAAACTATTTTGACATCTTAGACTTTTAGGGTAGAGGTGAGGGCTCCACACACGATAGACCTACGACATGATGTAATCCACAGTTGGCACCGAGAGCCTTGGGCAGACCCATGGTGGAGCATGTTGTTGTTCCTTCCATTGTTAAGGATAGTGTAGAGGTGGACACGATGAAGTCGATTGGCTCACTCACCCAGACCATTTTACAGTGTGTGAGTCCTCTTGTAGAGCCTGGTGTGGAGGAGACGTGTAGGCCCCGTGCTCCACCCCACCATTGTGGCGCTTGTGGTGCTATTTGCACATAAGATTATCAAGGTGATCGTGATGCACCTACATAGCCTACGTCAGTTGCAGAGGCGATGGCTTTCACAGATGATATTCTGAATGATACATTCGACATTGACACTTAGGTAAAATTTAGCAAGTTATTTTAATGTTGTTTATTAAAATATATTTTGAAATTTAAGAATAACTAAATTAGTATAATTTTGATATGATGAAATTTTACGGTCGCACTATTCATGAGGGATGCTCTACTCCTACAGACCCTTATACATTCTCAATGATGAGTTCACAGGTATGCAACTAGTATTAAAGATATTATTATTGCATTTGAATAGTTGAATGTTATATTTGAATGTTTTTCTCATAACATGCTTTAGATTTCAAACATTTTCCTGGTGCACCTTCTTCCTCCACACCTCATGATTCATATCCTCAAACAACATACACTCAGGTAGCCTTTATTCATTAATAGGGCTGTAAATCTATGTTAGCTAGTTTTCATAATTTTGCGTATATACAAATCTAAAAAATTGATGAGAAACAAAAACATTGCATTCAAGTATTCCTTGATCGTGTCACATTATGTTCTCCTATATCAACATGATACTTGAGATGTTGTTTCATTTGTAGCTATTGACAAGAGATAGCCCTGGTGATGTTGGTGGCATGATGAACCATGGAGTTGCTGCAACAATAGCCAGTTTTGAACCATTGAGAGAGGTATGGAATAGATTAGTCGATTTCACATTATATTTTCTCTTTTATGGTCTATTATAGAAAATTTTCATGATAATTTAATGTAGTTTAATTTCTATCTTCATGGTTGCTACAAGTGGTTGTCACTCCAGATCGTGGACATGGTGATGCTTTAAATGTGCATGATGACTATATGTATGTGGTAAGTGATTATATTTTGTTATATGCCATTCCATAATTCAATTTATATGTTTTAACATCTTTAATTTTAATCGTATCAGTTGAAGATCCAAAGTGAAGAGAGGAGGAGTAGTGGGTGTGTTCGAAAGATAAGACAAGCAATAGTCACACCATCCAGCTAAATTTCGAAGGCAACACTGGATCTATTTCCTTCCCCTAGAGGGAAATGACTATGTATTAGTGTTGTTTGTTGTATGCCTATGTGGCATTTTGGAAAATATGTTTTGTACTATTGATATATATACATGATATTTTTTTCAAATGGCTCCTTTGTACTAAGCCTATATACTTTTTTTGGATATATTTATATACTTTTATCAATATATATCATTGTATAGCCTTTCGGATTTTTGATTAAAGAAAATCTTATTTTGCTACTGCCATTCTTGAATGATGTTATCATGCGTATCGTGTAAGTTGGATGCTTGAATGTTGTAGGCATGGATTTTGTTTACATCTAATGCTTAATTAATTACAGTGGAATGATCAATAAGCCCCATCTAAAGCATATTGTATAAGTAAGCTCCATTTGTGGTGGTTTGTATCCTTTGGAATGCTTCAATTACTTGTGCCTCATCGATGCAGAGGCAAGGAGGCTCAAACCCAATCAGTTTGACAACTTGCCTCCAAGGGGCTCCTAACAAGATTAATACAACCTATTTTGATCAATCTACACAACCTAAAAGCCCCATCAAACCAAACTCTTCATTCAACACCTTACCCAACAATCCACCCTTGTAGCACTCTGATACAAAGCCAAGGTGGAGAAGACTCACAACAATGGAAATGTCAATTCTCAATCAAGAACTCTTCTTCATAATGATTCAGCCTAATAGGCATCAACCCACCCTCAAGGGTCTCAAATCCTCAACCTTACAAATGAACAACAAGACTCCACCAAGGCCCTACAAAAACCATCAACATTCATACAATGACAATTTAATCAATTGACAACAATCCCTAAGTCAGATTCATCAAGGTTTCCAAAACTCACATTTGTGACTGGTTATTCTTATAGTACTCAAAACTCAGTTTTAGCCAGATTTCTCCCAACCTTTCCAAAACACTAGAAAATTACAAGATGGATTGAGATACCCTTTTCATGGGTACACAACATACCAAAGAATCAATGGTCTTTTTTTTGGACTGACATAGACTTTCAACACACCTACTTCAATTTTGGCTTCACAATTAGCCCTTTTTTTTCCAAAGGGACCACCCTTCCAACTTTAGGTATCTATCCAAATGCCTTGGATAGTCTTAGGTCATGGTGCCAAACCTCAAATTTTGTCATTAGTTTGTGTCTACATAGCCTCTAACTCACAAATCCCAAGAAACCCTCCTAAACCTTCACAAAATCAAGGGTTTTAAAGAAACATACAACTCCAAACCTCTCTCAACACTTCCAAAGCCCCAAAAACCTCAAAATACTTTTGCATGAACTCATCAAACCCTCATATAACCTTTACAGGAATTAATTATTAAAAACCTCTCTTTGGTTCCTCACTTCCATGTTGGAAAACCCTTGTTCAGTCTTAGAACAGTCACAAAAACACCACATAATTATGAATCCTTATTCTAAAATGAGTTGAAACACTTATTATAACATTTTTTCAATAAATCCATCAAGATACAGTAGCAAAAAACAAGTGGATTGATTGTTACATCATAAATTTCCCCTCAAACCCTTGATTCAGCAACACTGGGATAGTCACTGTTTGTGTTGGTTCTCTCTAAAACAAAGAGTTAAGACACCAAATAAAAAATAAATGAATTAGAAAACATATAGACACATCCTATAAAATTATTGGACCATGACGAAATTTTATGTGCCCATACAACACTACAAAAGATCAAGAAAACAATATTTTTCTAGAAAATTGCTCAAAACTGTGGTGTTTATTGTGTAAAATTATTACAAAACTTCTTCCACTCTCTCATTCGAGCCTTGGTAAGGATTTTTAAATAATTTTCCAACAACCATATTCTCCCCAATTCCCATAACCAACCCTGGGATTAGTTGGTCCCTTAATTACATTTGTTTGTGTTAAAGTTGCTTTGTCAGCATTTTACAACTTATATGATTTCTAATTGACTTCTAAGACACAAAACACCCTTTATTTGCATTATGTTTGATCTCTAAAAGATTATTAGACAAAATAAACCTAAAGACACTAAAATTTCCCTTTTGATGTATTCAAATAAAAAAAAATTGATGATGTGGTGTAGGTGCTCCTGCACCAAACTCAAAACCTGGTCCAAGCCTAATTTCTCCCAACCTTTCCAAAACACCTGGCCATTTAAAGGTGGATTAAGATACCCTTTTTAGGGTTACACAACATATGCCAAAACCAATAGTAAATATTTTGGACCAACATGAACTTTCAATACACCTCCCTCGCTCTAGGCTTCACAATTAGGCCTAATTTCCAAAGGAACCCCCTCACAAACCCACCTCCAAACCAAGGAAACTTGAAATAGTCTTAGGGATGCTCACTAAACTCAAGATTCTCCCATTTTAAGAGCCCCAAGAACTTTTTCTATTCCTCTACTCACAAACCATCCTAAACCTTCACAAAAATAAGGGTTTTAAAGAAACTCATAACTCTAGACCTCCCCCAATCCTTCCAAAGGTGCAAAAACCCCACAATACCTCTACCCTAACTTAAAGGAAATTCACAATCCCATTCCTTTTAGTATTTCTCAAATTCAGTACTTGAGTTCCTTACTTTCATGGTGGAAACACCCCTAAACAACACTAGAACTTCACACCCCACTGAGTTTATTCATTCTCTCGGCATCCAAAGTATTCATACACCAAAATAATCATGGTACAGGCCAATCCACTGAGTAACATGGTTAGAATAGTAGGTGGATTGGCTAATGTGTCATGGTGTTGCCCTCAAAACCCCTAACACAAAAAATAGAGTAGTAACCAAGTTTGTTGATACCACACCCACCAACGGTGGATTTAAACCTTCAGAAAAAATACAAAGAGAGTAAAAACATATGCAATCAAGAATCCAAAGCCTCAAGTCATAATAGACTTGTATGGGCCTATGCAAGGCAAAGAAAATTCAGGAAAACAAAGAAAATCGGTGATCAACATTTTCAAGTATATTTTGTTACTAGAAACTAAACAAATCAACCCTCAACTCAGGGTATTACAACAATATATCTTGATACCACCTTCCAACTACCCCTTGAGCCGATCAACCACCATAACCACCCTTTCTTAGACTTCTAAGATGGCAATTTGCCAATTTTTCTCTTAATTACCATTCATTCACAACTTGATTTTGCAAATACCACCTAACTGACCTATTAAGCCTTTTAAATACAATTCCAAGGTATTTACATAGCATATAGAAATATAGAGAGAAAATACAATAAATATTTTAACTAATGAATTGTAAAAAATGGACTTTTGTAGTTTATATTCATGTCATTGATTACATTGCATTGCACATCTTTCAAAGTCAAAGCATTACTTCACTTTGCATAACTAATAAGTAGATGCTGATAGATGCTGAAAATTTAATTACAATATAGTTTGAATAAAGTCAACCTAAGCAGTTATGCAATTTCTTCACATTCCATAACTAATAACTAGGAGCAGCTGCCAATTGCATTTTCTTATAATGGCATTCTATGAGACCAAATTTCTTTGACATATTTTTTCAAATAGTTCCCTGCCTTGTCTATGTTACCACATTTTTCATACATGTCTACCAAAGCATCTTCTCAAATAGTTCATTGCCTTGTTGATATGGCTAAAAGCCTAAAAGAAGTGATTTTGAACAAGCTATGGATGCTTTGAAAAATATATCAAAAGCATAATAGTAAGCAATAGCATAGAGAAGGCAGTGAACTATTTGAAAAAATGCATCAAAAAAATTTCTTTGAAATGATAAATTTAGTTGTGCTTTCACTCTTCTTTAACATTGTGTATCTACTCCTTTTTATAACAAGAGATAAAAAAACTAAAAAATTGTATAACAAGAGATAAAAACTATCTTTTTTGAAATCGAAAGGCATTTCCATAGCATAGAGATATAGAGAGAAAATAAAATAAAGATTTTAACTAATGAAATGTAGAAAATAGATTTTTGTAGTTTATATTCATGCATTGCACATCTTTCAAACTCAAAGCTTCACTTCACATTACATAACGAATAACTAGATGCTGATAGATGACAAAATTTCAATTACATTATAGCTTTTGACAAAGTCAACCTAAGCAGTTATGCAATTACTTCACATTGCATAACTAATAACTAGGAGTAGCTGCCAATTGCTTTAGCTTGTCATGGCATTCCATGAGACCAAATTTCTTGGAGGCATTTTTTCAAATAGTTCATTCCCTTGTCTATGCTATGACATTTTTCATATATGTCTACCAAAGCATTTTATCAAATAGTTCATTGCCTTCTTGCTATGGCTAAAAGCCTAAAACAAATGCTTTCGAACAAGCTATGGATGCTTGCAAAAAATCTAGGAAAGCATAATAGTAAGCAATAGCATAGACAAGCCATTGAACTTTTTCAAAAAATTCCTCAAAGAAAATTCATCTCATGGTGATGGATTTCCATGACAAGCCATAGACAAGGCAGTGAACTATTTGATAATATGCCTCAACTACTTGCATTTGACAATTTTTTCCTCGAGTGAAAATTCTCTACCATAGGAAAAATCCTCTGAGATAGCAAAAAACAAGCAAGGTTATTGTAGAGGGGCCCAACATGATCCCATAGGATCAAATGAGAAATTTCTAAGCATCATGATGTCTGAGTAATAGCATGTTGAAGTTTGCAGCCATTTCGCACTTTGGACCCTTAAGGGATTGATCCGGTTGAACGTAGCTCGAAGCGATTCTGCATGTTTAGGTTAAAAAGAGGACCATGCATAGCGTAAAAATACCTATTCGGATGTGTTGGAACTTGGTCACATGAGCTACAGAACGAACGTTGCACCACTTTGCAACTTTCAACTACTTGCATTCGACAACTTTTTCCCTGAGTGAAAATTTGCTAGCACAGGAAAATGCCTTCGAGATAGTGAAAATTGAGAGAGGTTATTGTAGATGGGACCAACATGATATTGTAGGATAAGGTGAGAAGTTTCTAAGCATCACGGTGTCCGAGTAATAGCATGCTGAATTTCGCAGCCATTTTGCACTTTGGACCCTTAAGGGATCGATTCGGTTGAACGTAGCTCGGAGCGATTCTGCATGTTTAGCTGCAAAAGAAGACCATGCCTAGTGTAAAAATATATATTTGGATGCGTTGGAACAGTCTGTTTGGTCACACGAGCTGCAGAACAAAGGTTGCACAACTTTGCAACTTTCAACTGCTTGCATTTGACAACTTTTTCTCCGAGTGAAAATTAGCCAGCACAGGAAAATGCTTTCAAGATAGTGAAAACTGAGAGAGGTTAATGTAGATGGGTCCCACATGATCTTTTAGGATCAGATGAGAATTTTCTAAGCATCACGGTGTCCGAGTAATAGCATGCTGAATTTAGCAGCCATTTTGCACTTTGGACCCTTAAGGGATCGATCCGGTTGAATATAGCTCGGAGCGATTCTGCATGTTTAGGTGCAAAAGAGGACCATGCCTAGCGTAAAAATACCTATTCAAATGCATTGGAACAGTCTGTTTGGTCACACGAGCTTCATAGCAAAAGTTGCACCAGTTTGCAACTTCCAACTACTTGCATTTGATAACTTTTTCCCCGAGTGAAAATTCGCCAGCACAGGAAAATGCCTTCGAGATAGCGAAAACTGAGAGAGGTTATTGTAGATGGGCCCAATGTGATCTTGTAGGATTAGATGAGAAGTTTCTAAGCATCACAGTGTTCGATTAATAGTATGCTAAATTTCGCAGCCATTTTGCACTTTGGACCCTTAAGGGATCAATTCGGTTGAACGTAGCTCAGAGCGATTCCATGTGTTTAGGTGCAAAAGAGGACCATGCCTAGCATAAAAATACCTATTCGGATGTGTTGGAATAGTCTGATTGGTCACACGAGCTGCAGAACAAAAGTTGCACCACTTTGCAACTTTCAATTACTTGGATATGACAACTTTTTCCCCGAGTGAAAATTCACCAGCACAGGAAAATGCCTTCGAGATAGCAAAAACCGAGAGAGGTTATTGTAGATGGGCCTAGCATGATCTTGTAGGATCAGATGAGAAGTTTCTAAGCATCATGGTGTCTGAGTAATAACATGCTGAATTTCACAACCATTTTGCACTTTGGACCCTTAAGGGATCGATCCGGTTGAACGTAGCTCGAAGCGACTCCGCGTGTTTAGGTGCAAAAGAGGACCATGCCTAGCATAAAAATATCTATTAAGATGTTTTGGAATAGTTTGTTTGGTCACACGAGCTGCATAACTTTTTTATGCAAATCTAAAAATTGAACTTTTTATGCAAATCCCTTCTAATTCAATGTTGAATTCTAAGTCCAATTGTCATGATTAATAAAATCATTAAGGAAATTTAGTTTATATTGTCAAAAAAAAATAAATATACTAAAGACAAACATTTCAATCTACCAAAATGAATATATTACCTCAGATAATGTAAAATGATGTAGAAACTTCAAAATATCTTCTTCTACGTTGTCTACCATGCAGATTGGTGGTAAAAAGGTGATGGATCAAGCATAGATTGGTACAATATGAAGTCAACTACAGAAAAAAAGGTGTTTCCAACTTGGATAAAGTGCTGAACTAGATAAAGACAAGAGAATGTGGGCCTGAATCACGAGGTCAACCCTTATTTTTACCATTTCAAGGTAAAACCCATTTGGCGAGTGCCAAATATGTTCCTCTGAAAAGGAGAGACTTTAGAGAGAGGGATTCAAAGTGGGAGAGAGGGGGTGGGAAGGAGAGACCTAAGAAAGTAGGGTGGGAGGTAAGTGAGGCCTGACAGAGAGGGATTGTGACATAAGTGAGGCTTAATCCCTCAACCCTTAAAACCTAATCCATAGAGATAGAGAGAGGGAGGAAGAGGGAGTGGGAGGGACACACTCAAGAGAGAAGGAGAGGGAGACAAAGTGGGAGAGAGGGGGTGGGAAAGAGATACCTAAGAGAGTAGAAGAGAGAGGGATTGAGAGATAGAGAGATGGGAGAGATACAAGGAGTGAGAGAGAGAGAGAGACTTGAGAGATAGAGAGGGGGTGGGAGGGAGAGGGAGTACTCAGGGGAGAGGGATTACTCAAGATAGAGGGATTTGAGAGAGATGGATGGGGTGGGGGGAGATACATGAGATAGAGGGAGAGAGAGAGTGGGAGGGAGATAGGAGATAGATAGATGGATTGAGTGAGTTAGAGAGAGACCTGAGAGAGGGAGAGGGTTTGGTATGGAGAGACTTGAAAGAGAGAGAGAGGGAGGGAGTGGGAGAGAGAGAGAGGGAGGGAGGGTTAAGGGTTTAGGGTTTAAGGTAGAGGGGAGTGAGTGAGTCTGTGAGAAAGAGAGACCTAAGATAGAGAGAGGGAGTGAGTGAGAGACCTAAGATTCCCTCTATACCTATTTCTCTCTCCTTACCTCTCTACTCTCTATCTCATCACTCTCTCCATCTCACTCTCCCTCCTTCCCTCCTTCCCTCTCTCCCTCCTATCCATCCCTCTCTCCTTCCCTCTCTACCTACCTCTCAATCCACTACCTACGACTCTCTCTCTCACCCATCTTTCTCTCTTACTCTCCCCTTCCCTCTCTACTCTATATCTCTCCCCACTTCCCTATCTAATCTATTTCTCTCTCTCCCCCTTCCTCTGTCCCCTCATTTTCTCTCCTCTCACTCTCTCTCCCTCTCACACACACTCACCTCAATCTCCTCCTTTCCTCTCCCACCATCCCTCCACTCTCCACTTCTCTCTATCTATCATCTCTCTCTACATCTCTTTCCCTCTATATTTATCTTTATCTCCCCTCCCCCTCTCTTTACCCACTTCTCCCTCCATCACTATATCTCAACCATGTCTCCTCTCTCTCTCTCTCACACACACATACACACACACACACACCTCTATCTTCTCCCTACTTGTCCCTCCCTCCCCTCTCTAATTATCTTTATCTCTCCTCTCTCTACATCTCCTACCCTCTCTACCTATATTTATCTCCCCTATCCCTTTTTTTACCTACCTCTCCCTTCATGACTTTGTATCTCACCTATGTTGCCCTACCTACCTAGGGTTGAGGTATTAAGGTTCAAGGGTTGATAATTGAGGATTGAGGGTTGAGGGTTGATGGTTGAGGGTTGAGGGTAGAGGATAGAGGGTATAGGTTAGGGGGTAGAGGTAGAGGGTAGAGGGTAGAGGGTAGAGGGTTTAAGGGTCAAGGGATTAAGGATTGGGGGTTGAGGGATTAGGGTATAGAGTTTACTTGGGTTTAAGGGTTTATGGTTTGAGGGTATAGGGTTGATGGTAGAGGGTATTGGGTTTAAAGTAGAGGGTATCGAGGTGAGGGTTGAGAGAGACTTGAGAGAGGGAGAGGGGGTAGCAGGGAGAGAATTGAGAGAGAGAGGGAGGGAGAGGGAGTGGGAGAGAGATAAAGAGTAGAGGGTAGAGGGTTTTAAGTGTTTAGGGTTAACGGTAGAGGGGAGAGAGATTGAGGGAGTGAGTGAGTGAGTGAGTGAGAGACCTAAGAGAGAGAGGGGGGTAGTCTAGGGAGAGTCTATATATCTCCCCTCCCTCTCTCTCAAGTCTCTCCCTCCTAACCCCTCTCCCTCTCTCAATTATCTCTCTCTCAGTCACTCCCTCTATCTTTATCCCCTCTATCCTTAACCCTTAAACATTGAACCCTCTACCCTCTACCCTTAACCATCCCACCCTCTTTCTTTCTCCCAAGTCTCTCTCTCCTACCGCCTCTCCCTCTCTTAGGTATCTCTCACTCACTCACTCACTCCCTCTATCTTTCTCCCCTCTACCCTTAACCCTTAATCCTTTATCCTTAACCCTTAAAGCCTAAA